>JAMALN010000842.1:0-16967 GCA_023630115.1 Cutaneotrichosporon sp. PK4640 | reverse complement strand
AACAACATCGCCCCCGGCTTCGTCGCGACCGCCCTCACCACCTCGCCCCAGGCGATCGGGTACCTCCGCGCGGCGACAACGCAGGGCAAGACGCCGATGGCGCGCGCCGGGCTCCCCGAGGAGATTGCCGACGTCATCGTCTTCCTCTCGGGCCACGAGGCGAGCTTCGTCAACGGCGCGACGTGGACCGTAGACGGCGGGTACCTCGCGCTCTAGAATGCAATGAAGCTGGTATCGTCTGGCCACGCCTCGTAACCACTGAACCGCTAAGGGGACCTTGGCAGACTACTGGCGTGGGGTGTGCGGCAGCGGACAAGATCCTTGGTGATAGGTGGCATCTTCAGTTATCATCAGCTGACCTTGCCTGGCGTTGATACATTGCCGGTTTACTAATCCGGAACCACCTGCTGTGGTCGCGCGAGCATGCGGCAGCGCAAGAGATGAGGGCATCCTTAGCAAGTGATATGGGCCTGGCCGTCGCTGTGGCCATGTCACACTCGCTGCGGCCAGCAATGCCACAGCCACGGGGAGTAGTTGGTGACCCACCACTGCCAGGCCAGCCGCGTTCCAGAGCCTTGGCAGCGCCATCCAAACGTGAATCTGAACAGCGCTGTGGCAGCCCGACGGGTTCCCTGCCGTGAGCGCAGCTCGAGCGCCGTCCACAACCCTTCCTGAACAACGCTGTAGTGCCATCTCCCCCAACCATCGTCCACAGCACCATCCACCGTTCCCCCAGCACCCACCTCAGACAGCAACCACGCAGAGCAGCGCGAGACAGCAGTACACAACGAGTCTATAGAGCTATAGCTACTCCTTCTTCCACACCGCCGCATCGCGCTCCACGACCGGCCCCACGTCCCCCGCCACCTCCCCCGCGACGTCGAACACGCCGACGCCCACGTCCATCTCGACTTGTCTTCCGTTCTTGTTCCCATCCTCGCTCTCGTCCCCCTCATCCTGCCCCTCCTGCCCCTCATCCCCCTCCTCCCCCTCCGCTTCCCGCTCCTTGCCCTCGAGATCCCGCTCCAGCCGCTTGTCGATCACCACGTCCTCGCCCCGCTCCTGCCGCGCGGCGAGCTCGGCGTTCGACGCCGCCATGAGGGGGAGGAAGGCGCGGGCGCGCGCGAGCGCTGGGGTTAGCTGTGCGAGCGAAGCGAGCTGGGGATGGGGAGGGGGAGAGTGGAGGCGGGACTCACCGTCGCTCTCGGGCATCGCGAAGGGCTTGCTGGGCACGGGGAAGGGCGCCTCTGTTGCTGAGGGCGGCGTGGAGAGGTTGGAGAAGAGGTTGCCTGGGGTCAGCGGGGCAGATGGGAGGGGGGAGGAGCTGAGCCCAAGGAGTACCCACCGAGGCGCTCGCGGCGCTGTTCATCGGTCTCGACGTCGAGGCGGGGCATGGTGGTGGATGGGAGATGGAGAGATGTGTAGTTGGCGCTGGGATGAGTTGGGTGGCGGGTGGAGGTGCGGGGTGGAGGTCGCAAATTGTTGACCCCACGTCATGGTGGCGGCGGCAGATCACCGTTCAGACGACTCATGCATATGCTCTATGAACTGGGCCCGGGCTCGCTGGGTCTACTGAACAGCGGCGTGCTCTCCGTCTCTCGGGGCTCCTCTCTCTCCGTGGTCTCTCTGCGCTCGCTGCGCGCGCCCTCGTCCTCGGCCTCCCACGCACTGCGGAGGCGCGAGAGCTCGCCCACCAGCGACCACACCACCTCGTCGACGTCGCGCAGCGCCCTGAGGCGCGCGTCGAGCGCCGCGCGCGCGGCCTCGGGGGTGCGCGTCACGCCCGTGTGCGGGGGCGGGAGGGCGTGCGGCGTGAGCAGGACGCGGTGCGTGGCCGGGGCGTCGAACGCGTCGGGGTCGACGGCGCGCGCCTTGCCCTTGTCGGAGGCGCCGGCGTTGAAGCGGCGCAGCGCGGCGGCCGCCGCCGCCTGGCGGAGGGGCACGTCGTCGTCGTCCTGAGGCGGGGTGGGCTCGCGCGGCGAGCCCGTCGACGAGAACACCACGGGCGCCTGCGAGGCGGCGGGCGTCACTGCGCCGCTGGGGCCCGGGCGGTCCTGCGGCGCCGCGCCGAGGGGCGGCGGGGCGAAGCGGCCGGGAACAATCGGCGCGCCCCAGATCCCGCGCTGCAGCTCCTCGTCCTCCTGTGGTGGCGCCGAGGGGGGCGGGCGGGGCGGGGGCACGTGGGCCGGCGCGTCGCCGTTGACCCCCGGCAGCCTGAAGTACTCCTCGAAGGCGGAGCGCATGCGGTCCGCGTCGTTCTCGGGGAGGTTGACCTCTGGCTGAGGGGGCACGGGGGGCGGGGGCGGGGGCGGGGTGCGCGTGGGCGCGAGCACGTCGCGGCGGCAGGTGGGGCAGATCTGCTGCCGTTCAAGCCAGGAGCGGAGGCAGTGGAAGTGGAAGACGTGGCCGCACGCGAGCTTCTTTGGCGTCTCGTTCGGGCCCTCGGCGTCCGCGGGGCGCTCGGCCACCATCTCCTCCCGGCAGATGATGCAGGTGTGGTCGCCGAGGCGGGCGAGCTCGTCGGCCGTCGCGTCGGGATACAGCTCGTCCATGTTGCGCGTGGCGCGGCGGTAGCGGACGAGGTCGGCGCCGCGCGCGAGGAAGGAGCGCAGGGTCATGTACACGTCGCGGAGGATGTGGACCGGTAAACCGTAGTTCAAGAAGATGACGATGAAGAAGACGAGGTAGGTGAGGAGCTTGGCGAAGTCTGCTGTCAGCTTTCCAGGACTCATGAGCTGGACGTACCGACGGCGAGGTCGATGTAGAACAGGTACATGCTCTTCTCCTCCCACGGCGGGGCGTCCGCCCTCCCGCGCGCGCGATGGAGGTCCGCGACGCCGACGGCGTACCGCGCCCACGTCCCGCCAATAGCCGCGACGAGGATGGCAAACTCGCTGGCGAACAGCACCATCGCGCTCACGCCCATGGCCAGGACGTGCTCCATGGCGTAGAGGAAGAGGAGGACGTCGAAGGTGGTCAGGAGCGCGAGCACGGCGCCGAGGCGGACGTGGAACCACGCCGGCGGGCCGGGGGGCGGCACCTGGTCGATGTAGTCGACGCGGTCGGCGCTGATCCAGTGGAAGCACTTGAGGAAGACGAGCGCCGAGTACAGCGCCAGGAAGGAGGCGCTGAAGTCGTCGCGGAAGATGGTGAGGGCGAGGAGGGACTCGGTGAGGAAGATCCAGAGGCGCTCGAACATGTGCTCGTACTCGATGGGGCGGAGGTCACCGAAGAAGAGGTGTTTGAAGCCGACGCCGAGGATGACGCCGAGGAAGAGGCAGAAGTTTGCGAGGACCTGGGCGTTAGCACCGGGCGGAGCGACGCGGCCGTGCAGACGATGCGGGGCGGCGCGGGGGGCGCGGGGAGGGAGGCGGGTGTGGGCGCGGGGCGCGCGCGCGAGTGAGACAAGCAGCAGGAGCGGACCAAGCCCCACGGAAGAAGCCCGCCGCCGTCTCACATCCTACCACGCCCAGACTCACCATCAGACTCCCCCCGCTCCTGCCGACGGAGACGGCTGCAGCATAAAAGTTGGGGCGGGTGGTGATGGCGCCGCCGACGACTGCGCCGGCCAGGGCGGTCGAGACGAGGCCGTACGCTGCGAGGCGGGGGACGGGCATGGCGGCGGTCAGCGGGGCATGGAGGAGTGGGAGGAAGGAGATGAAGCCGAGATGAGAGGTGGAGGGTGGAGGTCGGATATGGGAGACGCGTCATGACGTGGCGGTGGCAAATTGCCAGAGCTCGGTCATGTTGTCCGGCAATCCGCTGCACTGCTGACGTCGAGCTCTAATGGGGCGCTCTGTGCATCTGATCGCGAGCGCATCTGCTAGGCTGACGCGTCAACTGCATCGTCAAGACAGTCGATGCGCACTCGATGGTTCATTCGGGCAGTGGTGTTGTCCCGAAACGCGCCGGTTCTCCCCCTTGTGCGCCATCACGTGACCCACCCGCCAATCTGCTCCCGCACCTCCACTCTTGGCTTCAAGAATTTCGAGAACGCCGCCCAGCAACAACACCCACCCCACACCCACACCCACCACCATGGCGCGCCCGACGAAGCAGTTCAAAAAGTTCGTGTCCTCCGGCAAGCTCAAGGAGACGATCAGCAAGCGCCGCTCGGCCGCGCAGAGCAAGAAGAAGTTCGAGGGCCAGAAGCAGCAGCGGCGGCTGCAGCGCGGCGCGGCCAACCCCGAGCACGAGCTGTCCGACGAGGACGACGACGACGAGGACGAGAGCCCAGACTTTGAGGGCGGGGCCAAGGGCGGCAAGGCCGGGGGCGTGGCCAAGACGGTGGACGAGCTGTTTGGCGCCGGGGGGCTGGACGTGCCCATTGAGGAGGGGAGCGATCTGGAGGAGTTGAGTGAGGAGGACGAGGACGAGGACAGCGAGGAGGAGGGGGACGAGGAGGAGGCGGACCTCGACGAGGAGGCGATGGCGAAGGCTATGGCGGAGCTGGAGAAGAAGGACCCCGAGTTCTTCAAGCACCTCAAGGCCGAGGACCCGAGTCTGCTCCAGTTCGGCAAGATGGACGTCGACGAGGAGGACGAGGATGAGGAGGACGAGGACGAGGACGAGGAGATGCCCGAGGAGGAGGAGGACGAGCCGCGCAAGACGGTCGTCACGATGCGCATGCTCCGCGGCTGGCGCGAGGGCATGTTGAAGGTAAGCTTGGGTGTGACTTTGCTGACCGCAGCAACACTCGCTCCGCTCGCTGCGCAAGATGCTCATGGCGTTCCGCGCCGCCGCGCACATGAACGAGGACGAGGGCGAGCAGGGCACTGGCCTCGACCTGCGGTACACGATCCCCTCGGCGGCCGTGTTCAACCGCCTCGTGGTCACCGCGCTCAAGTTTACGCCCGTCGTGCTGGCGCACCACAAGCCGTACAAGACGCTCCCGAACGGGCGCATCAAGCTGCAGGCGTCCAAGGCGCCAGCCACCCTCGACCGCCTGATCCTGAGCCACTTCTCCACCCTGCTGCACCTCCTCAAGTCGCTGCCGTCGACCCCCTCGGCCCTCGGCGAGGAGGAGGAGGGCGCCGGCGGCCTCCTCGCCCTCGCGGTGAGCGAGAGCGCCAAGCTCCTCCCCTGGGTCCTCGGCGCGCGCAAGCACATCCGCGCGTACCTCAAGACGCTGCTCGACCTGTGGGCGAACGCGGCGGACAGCGTGCGCGTCGCCGCGTTCCTCGCCATCCGCCGCATGTTCGTCATGGGCGACGACGCGATCAAGGACATCGCCCTCCGCAACATCTACAAGGCGCTCCTCCCGCCCCTCCGCCTCACGAGCGTGCACACCCTCCCCTCGCTCAATCTGATGAAGAACTCGGCGTCCGAGCTGTACCAGCTCGAGCCGGCGCTGTCGTACCAGCACGCGTTCACGTTCATCCGCATGCTCGCCGTGCACCTCCGCAACGTCGTGCGCTCGAGCACGAGCGGCAAGGCGGGCGAGGACGGCGCCGCCTTCCGCGCCGTGTACAACTGGGCGTTTGTGCACGCCATCGACTTCTGGAGCCAGGTGCTCTCCGGCGCGGCGGGCACCGAGGCGCAGGCCGCCCGCGGCGGCCTCGAGAGCCCCCTCAAGCCCCTCATCTACCCGCTCGTGCAGGTCGCGCTCGGCGTCGTCCGCCTCCTCCCCAGCTCGCGCTACTTCCCCCTGCGCTTCCACATCCTCTCCTCGCTCGTCCGCCTCGTCTCCCTGACGGGCACGTACATCCCGCTCGCGCCGTTCCTCCTCGAGATCCTCGACAGCGCCGAGTTCCGCAAGGCCAACCCCAAGAAGGCGACCCTCAAGCCCCTCGACTTTGCGTACGCCATCCGCGCCCCCGCCGCCTACCCCAAGACCCGGGTGTACCAGGAGGGCCTGGGCGAGGAGCTCGTCTTCCTCCTGGGCGAGTACCACGCGACGCTGGCGCTCGACGTCGCGTTCCCCGAGATTGCGCTGCCGGTCGTCATGAGCATCCGGCGGCACATCAAGCGCGGGTCGGCGGGCGCGCCCAAGACGGCCAACGCGCTCAAGGCGCTCGCGGACAAGATCGACGCCAACCGCACCTGGGTGGAGGGGAAGCGCCGGAACGTGTCCTTCGCGCCCCGCGACCGCAGCGAGCTCGCGCGCTTCTGCGAGGGCGTCAAGCCCGAGGCGTCGCCGCTCGGGGGGTGGGTGCGCATCCAGCGCAAGGCGCGCGAGGCCAAGCGCCGCGAGGTGGAGAAGGCGCTGCGCGAGGAGCGCGAGGAGTAGGGCGGCGTGGCAGTCGACGCGTCCTTTGGGTTTGATAGAGCTCTGTAGTCTATGCATCTGTACGGAACAAGGGAGGTCGGTGATGGACGCTGGGGGCGCTGGGTGCATGGGTGAAGAGGGGGTGATCAACGGGGTGATCAACATTCCTCGGCACGGGCTCGCTTCCTCATCTTCTCCGCCCACCATTGCCGTGCTGCTCGGCCTGCTCGGGTGCACCCTTGCACAGCTGGCGGCTGACGGCTCTTGCTCTTGCAGGGGCTGGTAACTCACGTTCCCGCGATGCGTACAGGACGGAGGCACAGCTTGGCACGTTGGGACGCCGGGGGCGAGATCGTGCCACACGGGGCACAGCGCGACCGCGTGCGTGCGGATCGACGAGATCTCACTCTGACTGCTCCTTGTTCGGCACCACTCCTCGCCTCCGTCCTCGCTGCACCATGCTCTCATCCTCTGACCTCGGCCGTCGGGCAGCCTGCTCGTCCCATGCAGCGTGCGGCGACGCTTCCGACACGACGCCTATCAAACACCCTCAAACAGGCGGACGCGAACAGGCGCGCATCCTCATCGAGCTGTGCAACGTCGACACTGTGTGCCCACTCCCCGTCCTCTTTACCTCGTCATCGGGCCACTTGTTGACGTCTTCCTCCTTCACACGTCCTCGCCACTCAGAAGCCCCATCCCGTCACCACTCGCATCTCCTCCTCCTCTCCTAACTCCGCCCATCCCTCCCAATGCAAGCCCCAAACTGCTTCACCCAGGTCGGCCTCCCCGACACCTCCCCCCTCGTCCTCTACTCCCCCTCAGAGGCGTGGTACGCCGAGTTCTCGTCCTCGAACGACGCGGCGTGGCAGCCGGGCATGCTCGGCGCCGGCCTGAGCATCCACGGCGCGGCGGACGTCGGATCCACCGCGACCTTCGAATATCCCGGCATCTCGAGCGAGATGACCGGCCAGCTGACCGGCGGCAGCGGCGTGCGCTACCTCCTCAACGGCGCCCAGCGCACCATCGACATGCGCGCGAGCTCGGGCAACGTCTCCTCGTGGAGCGCGGCGAGCGGCGCCCAAGACGCGGGCGTGCACAACGCCAGCGTCGGCGTCGTGGAGAGCGCGCCCGGGTTCCTGATGAGCGTGCGCGCCATCAGCTCGGTCGTGGGGATCATCGCCGAGACGTGAGCCCCCCCTTACGCCGCTGACCCAGAACCGACCCGGACAAGCTCGCGTGCCACGAGACGCTGTTCACGGACGCGCTGCAGGCCGCGCAGCCCACCCTCCTCCCCTCGGGGCCGTGGCGCTCGTTCCAGACCATCGGCGGCGTCGGCGGCCAGCAGCCCGTCAACTACTCGAGCATCGTCGCCAACTCGTCCCCGAGCGTCCGGCTGTTCCCGCCGCGCGGCTCAAACTTCTTCTCCCTCAACGGCACGGTCGGGTACACGTACGGCCTGTACAGCGTCAACGTCGACCCGCCCCTCCCGGGCATCTTTGCGCGCTCCGTCAACACGTTCAACGCCACGGCCAAGTGGGCCGCCCCGGGGCAGCTGCTGTACTACACCCCGCTGGACCCGCGGGAGCAGTACACCATCACGGTGACGGGCGACGCCGACCCGGACCGCGAGCTGGGGCTGCACTCGTGGATGTACTGCGACTATGCGCTTGCGTGGGTGCGTCCGCGGCATCGCTGACGATAGCAAGGACGGCGGTGGTGGCGGCGGAGGTGGCGGGGGCAGCAAGACCAACGTCGGGGCCATCGCGGGCGGGGTCGTCGGGGGCGTGCTCGGCGCCGCGCTCATCGGCCTCGCCATCTTTCTCTTCCGCCGCCGCAAGCGTCGCAACACAACGTGCGTAGCTGAGAGAACCGTGATGAGCTAACCCCAGTCCGCACGAGGAGGACATGTTCACCGTCGACGACACGGTCGACGCCACGACGCCGTACGAGCCTCCCCCTCCCCCCCTGGCTCGCACCGATTCCTCCATGTCGCCCCCGTCGCCCTCCGTGGCCCGCTCCCCCGCCTCTGAGATGCGCGAGTCGGCCGTCTCGGGCTCCACCGCCCTCGCCCCGCTCCTGGCCGCGGCCAAGCAGCGCGAGGGCAGCTCCGGCACGGCGTCGCGGCACGTCTCGCTCGTCGTGGACGAGGACGCCGGCGCCCTCCCCCTGCCCGGGGAGGCGGAGCGGGTCGTCGAGCACCTGCCTCCGACGTACAACCCCGACTGGCTCGCTGCTCGCGGTTCCGCCCCCGAGACTCCAGCCGAGGGGGCGCAGTTCCGCCCGCCCGTGGTCAAGTCGCCACGCACCGGCAACTTGTAGGACACTGCTTCGTGAGGTAGAGGTCCGCTGTAAAGGTTAGCGTTAGCATGGCCTGTAGAGATGGGAGTGGGTCTGTCAGTGCCGAGTCTTGTGACCGTTAATAAAGCGCATGGCCGTGAGACAAGGTCAGACATGCATCTGTCGATCCAGGGCAGCGACGGTGATGTAGATCTTGGGTGGGAGCGTACGACGCTCTGACGTGTAACTAGCTGTGATCTGTGCATATGTGCATGCAGCGCAGCTCAGATGTCACAGAAGCGCGATCGGGTCAGTCACGTCGGACATGCCGCATGCCGGCTAGCACCGACGGGCATTGCAGCGGGACCTCGATCTGTGCGGCTCGGGCCATGAGCGGGCCAGCTTGGAAGACTGGGGCCATGGAAGGAATCTGCCTAACACGACGCTCCCTGGCGGGAGGTACCGCGCCACCTCCTTGGCCAATTTTGCCCTCCTGCTATTCAGAGTGGAAGGGCCTTGTATCAAGACTATTGCGCTGCGTGCACACATCTCGCGAGTTGGTTAGTGCCGTCCTGAGGCGTCGAGGCGTCGAGGGCACGAGTGGGCAGTCACCGGAAGAGCGAGGTGGGATGGGATGTGGACATGTGGCGCATGTACGACGCCTGCTGAGTAACATGTATATTTTGCTCCCAGATGGAGAAGTGGGTCAGGTAGAGATCGGGGCGGTCGGGCAGAAGGGAACGGAAGGGTGCAGGGAAGGTTTACGGCACGTTGCGCGGCATGACTGGAGAATTGGAGAACTCGAAGATTGCAGAACAGGGCGTGGGCGCAGAGCTAGTCATGTCGAGGCGTGGTCTAGAGCATGAGGTGAGGTTAGTGACGGGTGCATGTTGCGGTCGCGGCCAACGATGCGAGCTAGCGCGAGGCAAACGAGGTCAGCGGTCCAGTTAGAGCGATCCTGGGCGCAGCTGGGCGTTTGGGTAGAGTGATGGATGGAGTGATGGACTGATGGAGATTGTCTACTTCCACTTCAAGTCCTTCCTTTCGATCACTCTCTCTAGCATTCTCTCTCCCTCTCCGTCGCCTGCCTACACCTCTCGTTGCTCGTCGCGTCGCGTCACGTCCTCACCAACATCCTCCTCTTGCACTCTCACTCTCACACTCTCTTCTATCCACTTCCACTGCTTCTCTCAACTCTTCTCGTCACAACTCGACTACGCTCCACACCTCCCTACGCCCTACGACATTACGTTGACTGGTGACTACTCGGCCAGGTCCAAGGCCCAAGGCACTGTCGCTCCCACCTTCCTGGCCCAGCTGGCAACCTTAACTTTGCACCTCGACCCAGACATTGTCTGCTCGCCCAACGCTGCAGCGCTCGCCACCACCGACGACGACAGCGACGACGGCTCACACTGCATCACATCGCATCGTATCGACGATCGCTCGCTCCGCCGCTCGCACCACTGGCACCCGCGGCTACTGGCTCGATCTATTTCATCGCATCAATAGCGCGGCATTCCCCGCCCTCCAATTCAAGGTGCGTCGCAGTTCGGCTTCTGGCGCGTCTCGGCCATGTGTCTTCATCTCGGGAGCGACGCGCACCTCGATGGGCCGGCGGGAGCGCCACCTGGGTGGTGCAGCGTGGGTAGGAGCGCGTGGAGACATTCCGTCAGCGGGGGGCGTTTGATGGCGTGTCTCGGGGCGGGGAGGGAGAGGGAAGGAGAATGAAGATGCGGTATGAGGTGTGCTCGGGAAGGAAAGACGTGAGCGTCAAACACCTTCCCTGGCTATTCTGCCCGGTGGCTCACTGTGGCGTTCTCTCGCCATACAGTATTCTATTCATCCCTTCTACCTGCATCTCGGGAACACAGGGTAGCACTACTGCTCTCCAAGACATGACTGCGGGGCTGCTCTGGACCATGCATCAGCCTCTTGCCTCTGCTGCTCTCGGCCTCTGCCGCTACGCCGAGGCACCGAGACTGGCCCCAGCCACGTACTCCCACCCGTTCTGCGCCACTCGACACCCGCGACTCCTCTTCAGTCACCCTTCCACCCTTCCACAGACTTTCTTTCCCTCGTCGCTTCCACCCGTTCCAACCCGTTGCACCCGCCATGGCCCGCCGCGTCTAACAGCCAGCAGCATAAACCATGCCCTCAAGTAGTCGCATCAGCGCTCGTCGCAGCGGAGTGGAATCAACATCATTCGGTCTCGAGGACGAGCTTAGCTTTGGCTCGGACGAGGATCTCATGGAGACCATTGGCGAGATCGACGTCCCCGAAGAGCCCCTCGACTCGCGCTCCATCACCTCGGCGTCGTCGTCCAACAGCAAGAACAAGCTGCCAAAGGTGTCCAAGGTGCCCAAGCCCAGCCGCTCCTTTGTCCGCAGCCGCAAGGAGAGCTCCAGCACCAGCAGCTCCAAGACGTCGCTCGCAAGCACCACCCACTTACTCCCACCACTGCCCCCCGTGCCGGCGGGCTCGACCCTCGACCTCCCCGCCGACATGTTCACCGAGCGCGAAAACGTCGGCAGCAAGCGCGGGTCCATCATGGGCGTGTTCAAGTCCAAGAGCAAGGGCCTGCGCAACAAGTTGAGAGACGACGCTAGCACCCGCAGCAGCTTTGTCACCGACTCGCAGAGCATGGGCTCGACGCTGAGCCTGAGCCAGATCCGGTCCAATGCTTGTGAGTCTGAGTTGCTGGCCCAACTAACAGACAGCGTCGCGGCCATCGGTGTCGTCGTCCTTTGCCCACACGCCGACCACCGGGCCGTCCCCCACCTCGACGGTGCCCCACCTGGGGCCGCTGTCCTTCGACCCATCGTCCGACCCTGCCTTCCACTCTGGGTCAAAGCAGCGTCCTGCTGGGCCACACGTCGGCTTACACCCTTCGCTGCGCAACCTGGACAGTGTGACGTCCTCGGGTGCGACCACCCCGTCGCCCTCGTCCAGCGTCGGCCGCATGTCATGGTCCCCACGGGACGTCTCGAGCGCCATCCTCCCTCCCTTCCCGTCTACGATCGGTGCGCTCGAGCCCATCACCGTGTTCACCGCCGAGGCGTCCAAGCGCACCTCTTCGGCGTCCCGCTCCCCCTTCCCGAACCGCTGGTCGCCATGTACGCTGGTCTTCACGCAGTTCAAGGTGTCGCTCAACGGCGAGGACTCGCCGCGCAGCGACACCGAGCGCACAGTCGCGCACATCCACGTCTACTCCAAGTCGTCCCAGGCCTTACCCAGCGCCATGGGAAGCATGGGCAGCGTCGGGACGGCTGTGCGCCGCACGCGGTCCAACGCCGGGTTCAGCAGCGACTCTACCGGCGGGCGCGTCGAGATCGAGCGTCGCTGGCTGTCGCGATCGACGACGGCCGCCGTGTGCGACGACGAGGGGGGCGCCGACGGGCGATCGGTCGTCATGCGCATCCTCTGGGGCGACGAGGATCGTACCAGGAGCTCTGAGTGGCTCGTCGAGATGAAGGACACGCGGCAGCTGCACGAGTGGATCCGCCAGATCAAGAAGACGTCGATAATGATCAACGCCGAGGAGCTCGGGTACGGGAGGGCGATCCGCCCCGCGTTCGAGACCAAGGGTGTGTCGGCGGACGAGCTGGCACATCAGCTCAGCGTGCACGCCAGGGCCGTGGCCGAGGGGGGCTCTGGTGCGCTGCCATCCCCGTCGGCCGCGTCCACTGGTGCCGCGAGCCAGGAGGAGCGCCGGCGCCCTTCGCTTGATGCGATGCAGGGCGCTGCCCTCGCGCGCAGCCTCTCGGCCAGCGAGGCCGACAAGCCCCACAGTTCGCTCGGCCGCGCGCACCGCAACGCCGGCTCGGAGGAGAAGATGCCCACGCCGGTCCCCGTTGCTGAGGTTGACTGGTTCAGCAATGCCAACGGGGGCACGAGCAGTGCGACCGCCCCCGCCAACCCCGCCACCAGGAGCGCCACGCCCGACGCCAACGGCGACCTCGGCGGCCTCTTCGGCGGGCTCAACCTCGGCCTCGCCTTCCCCACGCCGCCCTCGGACCTCCCCACCCTCCAGCGCACGCGCAAGCTCCCCGCCCCGCCCACCGTCCCCGCGCGCGTGGCGACACCCCCCACCCAAATCTCGGCGTACGACGACGACTCGGAGGTGCTCCCCTCGCCGCCCATGCGGCCCCCGACCCCGCCGCTCAAGCGGGACGACGGGCACCTCCGCAAGCCGGAGAGCATCGCCAGCGAGACGTCGAGCACGAGCCGCCTCCGCCGGCTGCGCAACAAGCCGCAGGCGATCGACATCATGGCCGAGTTCAGCGCGATCGAGGCCGAGAACATGCCCGAGGACGACGACGAGCCGATCCGCGAGGACCGCGAGCGCCGCATCCGCTTTGCCGAGGAGTAGATGATCCATTCTGTAGCGCGCGAGCGTATACCCTTCCTGTGTCTATTACGTGTGTATGCACCTGTTTTGTACCGCCGAGCCGCGAGCGTGCTAGCGAGTGGATCGAGCCCGAGTAGATCGCGAGGGCGCGACATGACACGAGCGGACGCGTGACGCGACGTGGTGCAGGGTCGGACGCGGGGCGTGGGTGTGGCGTGGGCCATCGTTTCAGCCAGCAACTCTCTCTTTCAGTCCACCATCACCGATGTATCAGATAAGCCTCGGCGACATCAGCGCGGCGTCGATCCTCGGCGTACCGGCGTGCCGATCCGGCTCGATGCACCCATCATGAATCGCCGGGCGCGCCGGGGTAGCAGCAGCTGTGGATGCAAACACGGCATGCGTCGGCGCCCGGCCCGCCCCCCGCAGGCCGCAACCGGACATGTGCGCCAGGGCGGGGGTGCTGGTGAACGACCTCGGCCATCCCGGCAGAGGCGCAGGGTCCACCGGATGGACCGTGTCGGCATCGTACCACCTCCCCAAAATTTGGCCAAGTCATTACAAACGGTAATCCTCGTCCTAATGAGGAGGAAAGATGCATTAGACGTCGGCCGAAGCTGTTGTTATGGGAACCCCGGCGGCAAGACACCAGAATAACGAGACAGCTGTTGCGTTGCTCGCTCGCTCCATCGCCACTCATCACGCACATCGGATCGCCTCGTCCCATCTCCTCCTACTATCTCACCACATCGGCCACATCCTAGCCAACTCTTGACTTTGTCCCGGCCCACGCACGACGCACCACGCGACGCGACCCTGGCTGAAGCACAAAGAAGAGTGTATCGTCCCACCGTCCCTGCGCCACGCCACCAGCCAGAATACTAGTACTTGAACAACAAGTCGCTGCAACTTGTTTCTCGTAACTCGTCCGACTCTACTCGCTCGTCGTCCGACTGCTGCGCCGGCACCAGCTCGCCTCGCCCTCCTCTCTTTACCCCCCCCCCCCCCTCCGGCAGCATGGACCTCGTCCTCGAGTACTGCGACGAGTACGCCTTCGACGCGGCGTACGCGTACCTCTTTCCCGCCCCGGCGTCGTCCTTCTCGAACGCGACCCTCGGCCTCAAAGAGCTCCCGGCCGTGTCACTCTACGCGCGCGACGCGATCCCGCGCCAGATCGCCTCCCTCTTCGTCGTCGCCCTCTCCGCCGCCCTCTTCCTCTACTTCCTCTTCTGCACGCTCTCCTACTACTTCGTGTACGACCGGCGGCTCGAGCACCACCCCAAGTTCCTGCCGCAGCAGAAGCGGCAGGAGATCATCAGCTCCCTCATCGCGGCCCCCGTCATCGACGTGCTCACCCTCCCCTGGTTCCTCGGCGAGGTGCGCGGGTACTCGAAGCTGTACGACCGCGTCGGCGACCACGGGTGGGCGTACTTTGCGTTCTCGGCCGTGTGGTTCCTCGTCTTCACCGACTTTATGATCTACTGGATCCACCGGATTGAGGTGAGTCCGCCGCGAGGCGAGCGGAGCGAGGCGAGACAAGGCAAGGGCCAGTGAGGGGCTCGAACGAGAACAGCGACGGCGCGAGCGCGAGCGTTTCTCGCTCGACAGCTTGTCTCAGCTCGCGCCCTCTCCGCCCCTCCGCCGCTCCTCCCCGCTCGCCGTCGGGCACCTGTGCCCTCCGACGCAACCGCTGACAACAGCACCACAAGCTCATCTACAAGTACATCCACAAGCCGCACCACAAGTGGGTCGTGCCGACGCCGTATGCCGCGCTCGCGTTCCACCCGCTCGACGGGTACGCCCAGTCGCTCCCCTACCAGTGAGTCGCATAAGAATGTGGAATGGGTCGGGGAATGGTGGCGCCATCTCGGCGGCGATCTACGTGCCGTGGTGCGGGGGTAGCGCGGCGCGTATGGCGGTGACTGTCGGTGTCGGCGTGGGTGCTGGGCTTGGCTCGGGCCGTGACCACCCGCCCTCTCTCTGCTCGTCGTGGCCCACCACCACTGGACCCGTCGAGTCCGTTCCGCCACCGCCCCACCACCACCGGACGCCTCGCCGCGCCCGGCCCACCCATCCCCGTTGTGACCTCGCTCCGCTCGGCGCTGACGCCCAGCATCTTCGTCTACCTCTTCCCGATGCACCGCCTGCTCTACCTGGGCATGTTCGGCTTTGTGCAGTTCTGGACGATCCTGATCCACGACGGCGACATGATCTCGGGGCACCTCCTCGAGCGCTTCATCAACAGCCCGGCGCACCACACCCTCCACCACCTCTACTTCACCTGCAACTACGGGCAGTACTTTACGTGGGCGGACAAGACGTTCGACTCGCACCGCGACCCGCGCCCCGAGCTCGACCCGATCCACGAGAGCCTCAAGGCCATGAAGGCCAAGGGGCTGAACGAGGACGGGAGCAGCGCGAAGAAGACGCAGTGAGCGAGCGCAGCGAGCGCAGCGTCGCCTCGCCAAGCGACGCGCGCCAGCCAGTAGGCAGTAGGCGGAGGTGTAGCACCCCGCATCCGCGCCCCGCGGCATATACTATAGATGCACGATCTGAACGATCTAATGTACCATGGACACTGCGTTTTCAATCGTGCATCTAGCTCCAGCTAGCATTGTCCTAGTTCATCCGCTCAAAGCACTCGGTGCAGTACGCCTTCCCCTCGCGCGGGAAGAACAGGTTGTTGGCGAACGGGTGGGTGCAGGTCTGCGTGAGCTTCTCGTCTCTCTGTTGAACTTACAGCGCACACAAAACACCCCGTGTGCCACTTGGCCCCCATCGCGCTGACCGCCACGTCCGGGATCGGCAGGCGGCACGCCTTGCACCGCGGCTTGTGCAGCCGCACGTGGCAGCGCTCGCAGTACGGGTGGCCCTTGTGGATGACAAAGTCGGACGTCTCGGACTCCTCGGCCGCGTTGTGCTCCGTGCCGGCGGCGGACGACTTGCTCGGGTCCAGGAACGGGTCGCCGCACTCGGAGCAGAAGAAGTGCAGCTCGTGGTAGTAGCGCAGGCCGAGCTCGTTGTCGAGCGTGATGAAGCGCGCGTCGACGATCGGCGTGCGGCAGTGGTGGCAGCGGTGTGCGTAGCGCTGGTGTCAGCGAGGAGCGGCGCGACGAGCGAGGGCTCAGAGGAGCAGGCAAGGACGCGGGGAAGAGCGGAGCGAGGGGAGGAGGGGGCAGGGGGCAGGGGGCGGGGGAGAGTACCGACACCTCACCCTCGTCCACTTACATCGTGGTAGTCCAGGTGGCAGTACGGCCTTCCCTCGTGCTCGTACGCGCTGACGTGCTCGAGCGCCTCGCCACACACCCCGCACTTGAAGCACTGGGGGTGCCACCGCTGCCCCATGGCGGACACGATGCGCCCGATGATGGGGTTGGTGCACCCGGCGCAGAGGATGGCCGCGGACGGCTGGATGCGGCTCCCGCGCGTGCTGCGCACGTCGCGCGTGTCCCCCGACTCGACCTCGATCGTGGGGAGCGGCGTGAACGCCACGCCGGGCGGCGAGGGCGGGATGCGCGGGGAGGCGGGGTCGACGTTGATCGAGGGTGCGTTGATGGCGGGGACGTCGACGGAGATGGAGGGCGGGGAGCCGACGGAGATGGAGGGGACCGCGGGGCCGAGCGAGATCGAGGGCACGGCCGGAGGCGAGCCGACGCTGATGGCGGGCGGGGAGCCGACTGAGATGGTCGGGACAGCAGGCGGCGAGCCCACCGAAATAGTTGGCGACCCCACGCTAATGCTCGGCATCACCTCGCCGACCTTGACCGGCCTGCTCGGCGGCGACGCGACCATCCGTCCGTGGTTCTGGCCTTGGTTAGCGGGGCTCGGCCCGCGCCTTGGTACGCGGCTCGGCACGACTCCGCCGACGGACACGGCGGCCATGCGCTGCGCGAGCTGCTCGGGGCTCTCCTCCTGGATCGGGGACGCGCGGCGGCCCGCGCCCGCGGGCTTCGCCGGCCCGCGGTCCAGCGAGCGCGAGGGCGACACACCGACGGGCGGGCGCGGGAGCGTGCGCTTCATCCCGAGGCTGCGGTCCAGCGACTTGACGGACGAGAGGGTGTCGCTGCGCTCCACGGAGGCCTCGGCGGGCTTCGCGGGGCGGGGGAGCATGCGCGTGACGGGGGAGAT
>JAMALN010000841.1:0-16999 GCA_023630115.1 Cutaneotrichosporon sp. PK4640 | reverse complement strand
GAGGGTTGGTGGGGTTGGTGGGGGGGGGGGAGGGAAGTAGGAGGGGAGTAGGAGGGGTGGTAGGGGGGGAGGTGATGGCGACGACTCACGCAAACGCCATCTCCCACGCGCGCTTGAGCTTGAGCTCGTTGCCCTGCCGCTCCGTGGTCTTCGCGTCGCGCTGTGTGAGCTCTCGCAGCGGGTAGGCGCACCTTGGCGGCCTCGCGCGCGGCGCCGACGAACCCGGGGGGCGGGGGCACCCTGCTGTCAGCGGGGCAAGACCGGGCGCACTTGGCGCTGTGGGCGGTGTAGTCGAGGCGGACCATGGCGAGTGGATGGACGAGTGTAGAGGGAGGCCGAGGGATGACGGCGAGGTGGACAGGCACGCGGCGGATTTGGTTCCGCCTCCACCTTGGTGGAGGCTGATGTGATGCTCAGCTGAACAAGTGTGCATATGTGTGTGCATCTGTCTGGCATCTCTACTGCATCGCGGAGGCCTCCACCGTGCTCCGGGCGGAGATGTCCTCCCCCATGGGCTGACGAAACGCTGGAAGTCGGGTCGGGGAGCCACGGGCAGCAGACTCTGCGCGGACCTGTTCTCGGCGTCCTGGCGGCGGTGGCTGAGACGGCGAGGTCGAAGCGGCAGGCGCGGCGTCGAAGAGCGAAAGAGGCTCGAAGTGTGTCCGGAGGTGCGTCCTCGACCCAGCCAGCGAGCCGTGCCGACCTACGCGCCCCCCGTGCTGCTCGGCGTCCTGGCACGGCGGCAGTGAGGAGGCGGGGTTGGAGCGTGGCGAATCGGGACGCCGAAGGTTTCGACGTGTGTCCGCGGCGCTGTCCCCAGGTGTGTCGAAGCGCCGTCATGGCGGGCCGGCGAGCCTTGCCGACCGGCGTGTCCCCGAGCGCACGATCCGCTCACTCTTCTCGACCTTGACCCTCCTCTCAGTCTTGACCCTCGGCTTCTCCTTCATCTCCACGACCTTCTCCCACGCCTCCACCCCGCCCGGCACGACCACGAAGCACCCGCCCGCCCCCGTCGCGGGCAGCACGCCCTCCAGCCGCGGCATCCACTCCGGGTCGCGCCTGCGCACCTTCGTCCTGAGCCACGCGAGCTCGTACGCGACCTGCCCCTCCGTCACCGGTATGCGCGGGGACTCGGCGCTCGGCGCGTGGATGAGCGCCGCGTTGAACGTGTACCCCCTGGCTGTCGCCTCGCGCTGCAGCTCGCCGAGGAAGAAGCCGATGGCGGCGAGCGGGTCGGGCGCGGCGCGGAAGCGGAGCAGCTGCGGATGGCGCGTGTAGCCGGTCGTGAGGCCGCGCAGGACTTTCTGCGCGAGGAGCGCCTCGCGCCAGGACGCGATGAGGGCGGCGCGGTCGAGGAGGGCGGGGGGGAGGGACCAGAGGCGCATGGGGAGTGGGAGGTGAGGAAAGTCTTAGTGGAGCAAACGGCGGAACTGAAGTAGACACGTGACGTCACCTCAGAGATGTGGCGGAGCGACAACCTCCACCTCAATAGCTTCCATACGACAGTACGCCTTCGCGGGCCGGGCGTCTAAGGTCTACGGCAGAGCTCGGCATCCCTCAGTAATACTGGGGCGAACACCTCTCCGGCCTAGGAATGGCATGCGGATCGTGTAACCCGTTGGGACATGGGACAGGAGATGCTCAGCGCTGTGTACCCCATGCTCGCCGTCGTCTGCCTCAGAGCCACATCTCATAAAGGTTGATAGCTGTGGGGGATGGCTGAGGCACAGTCCGCCACATCTCCGGGCAGGCCTCCGCCAACTTCGGCGAGAAGGACTCATCAATACATGTTTGTGAGGCTGCATGTCGAGAGGAGGCAGCTCGGGAGGCGAGGAAGCTGTGGGCCGTCCACCAACGATGACTGGAAGCGGTGGATAACGGCTTGAATGGATACATGGGCCAGCGTATCGTATGGTCAGAGTAGGTCCCCAACGCTTCGAGACCGCGAGTTGACTTCGTGGTCCACCGACAATGCTGTGATAGCACCTCGACGCACTTCCGGAAAAAGTGGGGCAGGATGGCAAAAGTCGGCCCGCGACGGGATCGAAACGCGCCGTCCACGCCGACGTCATTTCGGTATCAGCACATCGCCCACATCCGACACCTCCAACACCGACACGTCCGACACATGTCCCTCCCGCCCGGCCTCGGCGCGGCGTACTGGTCCACCTGGGAGCTGCCGCGGGGCGCGAGCGTCGCCGAGTCGCTCGGGGAGGGCGAGGCGTGGATCGGCGGGTGGGACGGCGTCGGGTTGTACGAGGGGTGAGTCGGACCAGGCGAGGTGGTGCGAGTGCACGCTGCGTGCGTCCTGCGACGCGGCAGCTGCTTCGGACAGCATGAGGGCGAGTGGATAGGAGGGAACCCCGCTGCAGACCTCGGGCGTTGTGCTAACCCCAGCAACAACAAGGTCCCGACCTACCAGACCTTCGCGCTCCACATTACCACGCACCGCGTTCTCCTCGTCCCCGAAACACCGACCCCACCACCCTTGCAGTGCGCGCTCAGTCATGTGCGCGAGACGCAGTTCTACGCGGGCTTCATGCGCTCGAGCCCGAAGGTCATCGTCGTCCTCGGGCCCGCACCCACTGCCCCACCGACCTCCCCTCCCCCCACCTCACCAACCACCTCAACCCCTGCCCCCACCCCGGCCCCACCGCCCGCCCCAGAACCACAGGGCAACTGGACATGCGGCGTGTGCGGCTTCGCAAACCCCCTATCCCCAGGCGCAAGCGTGCCCCCCGGCGCCAAGTGTGCGCTCTGCGGCGTCGCGTACTCGATGAGCAAGGGCATGAGCCTCCCGCCCAGCCGAACGGCGACGCCGGGCCCGAGAGGGGCCACGCCCGGCCCAAGAGGGGGCACGCCCGCGCCCGCGTCGGTCCCGCCCCCGGCCTCGCCCGCTCCAGCACCATCACCATCCCCAGCCCCGGCCCCGGCGGACGCGCAGATCGCGTGCACGGCCTGCACGTTCCTCAACCACCCGTCCCTGTCCGCCTGCGAGATCTGTGGCACGCCCCTCCCCAAGCCCTCGCGACCCAAGGACGGCGGCGAGCTCAAGCGGAGCACGAGCGCGCCGCGCGCCGAGACGGTGCGCTTCAGCTTCCGGCGCGGCGGCGAGCGCGAGGCCTACCGCCGCCTGAAGGGCGTGCTGAGCGACAAGGTGTGGGAGCGCGTCGCCGGCGTCAAGACCGGTACGATTGGGCGCGACGAGAACCGCTTAGGCGGGATCGACGCGATCCTCAAGAGCATCAGCCTCGAGGGGCAGGCGAACGACGCGCACATGCAGGACGCGTTCCGCGACCTCGAGGTGCTGATGGTGCGCGCGGGCGAGATGGTGAGTGCCAATCTGGGCCGTCTGACTCCAGGTGCGGCTGGCGCAGAGCCTCAACTCCAAGCTCTCGGCGGCGGGCGGGAAGGACGACGCGGAGGCGACGCTCGTCCGCTCGTCCCTCGTGCGCCTGGGCCTGCCCGCCCCGGCCCTGACGCAGGACATGGTGCGCGACGAGCGCGCCTACTTTGACGGGCTGGCGCGCGAGCTCGGCGCGCTCCTCACCGGCGGCGAGGGGCTCATGATGCAGCCGGGGCACGGCGTGATCGCCCTCGACTCGGTCTGGGGCCTGTGGATGCGCGCGCGCGGCGTCGCCCTCCTGCCCCCCGCGACGCTCATGCACGTCCTCCCGCACCTGCCGGCGCACACGGCGCCGTCGATCAGGAAGCTCGACCTCCCGTCCGGCCTGACGGTGCTGTGCACGCCGAGCTATGCACCGGGCGTGCTGCTTGCGCGGCTGCTGGAGCGCATGGCGCCGGGCGAGGGGGAGCGGACGGGGCGGCGGACGGAGGACGAGGTGGAGAACGAGCACGGGCTCGGCATCATCGACATTGCGGCGGCGGAGGGCTTGCCCATCGGCCTCGCGGCCGAGCTCGTGGACATGGTGGCTGCGCACCCGGCCGGCATGGGCATCGTGCGCGACGACCAGGCGGGCCCGGGCGGGAGTAAGTGGTACCGCGACATTATTAGCGGGTGGCCCCTGGAGGCGAGCGAGGGGTGATGCATGCTGTACATTATGGCTGCATGCGCTCTGGTCTGACACAACTCACCCGCCCTGTGCAGCAGCAATACGGTGCGAGCGTACAGAGCACGTTGACGAACAATCCTCGAGCTCCGGCAGCTGATGTTCACCTGCGGGAGGTCAGTCCGGCCGGTCAGTTCGCGGGTGAAAGCGGGGTCGAACTGGCTCATGGCAAGGGACGTCGTGCACGGGGGGCGGAGGGCCTCTGCAGGTCCAGTTTCCCTCGACACGATGTCGCCGTTGCAGCCGGCCTCGCTCCCCGCCCCGCGGGGCAAGCTCTCCAGCAACCGACGGCACACCTTGAGGGTCTCACACGGAGCAGGTGATGAGGTCAACGCATCTGGTCTGTGAAGATGCTGTCGTCGGACGAACACAAGGACAGCTAGGCCATTGCAACTGACCAGGAATGGCATATCGGCTTGGGCTTTTCTACCGCTCAAGCTTGCTGGCCCTCTACCATGCTACCAGTGGTTCTCGCCCAGCTTGGGCTTGTCCGCCTTGTACGCCTCCCACTCGGCCTTGATCTGCTCGGGCGTGACCTTGTAGTCGGCCGCTGGCGTCAGCTAGGCCAGCTGGTGCCAAACGCACCACTGGGCTTGGGCACGCCCGCGAGGCGCGCGGAGTTCTTCTCGTTCCGCATATTCTCTGCCGTTAGCGCGCCCTATGTGCGCTCACGAGCGTCAAACTTGAGCCCGGGGGTCGTGTTCTGGCTGATGTAGGCGTTCGCGGGCGCGCGGTAGGGGGTGTTCTCGTCGTTCATGGTGGGCGGTGGGGGACATGGACGCGGGGGAGGGATTAGTAGCCCGCGCCGTGATGGCGGCGCGAGGCCCGCTGTGATGCGACAACAGCGCGAAGACATGATGCCCATTGTGATGCGTGGCGCGAGACAAGGCGACGGTGCAGCCATCAGTACTACCCCTTGTCCGCACCATCACCTCGCGCGACGTGGGAGAGCACGAATACATATGGTACAGGCGATAGTGGCAGAGGTAGAGCTATTGGGTGATAGGCGGCGGTGGCGGATATCCGTGCTGCCACACCGCATGAGAAGCGTCCCGCTCGATGAGTGCCACCTTGTGGGACTCATACGAGGGCTCATGAGACGCCTGTGGCATGAGAGAACCCCTGTTCGTCGCGTATGGCCCTCCGACCGAGGGAGGCGGGGCAGCCACCTCATTCTCGACGAGCGTGGCTTTGAGGTCCGCATATGAGTTCCTCTCCACCGCGCCCCCATAGGCGACGTCGCGCTCCAGCGCGGCCTTGTCCTGCCCTCTGACACTCTGCCCATGCGAGGGCACCAGTGCGGCCTTGTACGCGCGGTATCCCGACTCGGGCGCCGAGTGCGCATAAGTCGGGGCGTAGGAGGGGACATACGAGCCTGCCAACGAGGAGGCGGAGGCTGGCCCAATTGACGGAGGACCCAACGGCGCCTTGGAAGGCTCCCTCCGGGGAGCGGGCTCGACGAGGGGCGAGTAGTCCGGGGGCGCGTCGCTCTGCCCCGCATACTGCGTGAAGGGGGCGAGGAGGCCGCCGCTGGTGTCGCGGGCGTATGTTTCCGCCCGGCCTCGATCGTGCGGCTTCACGGCCTGCAGGAAGCTGAGGGAGTGGTACAAGCTCTTCGGGCCGTGGGACCGGAAAGCGTAGACAAACTCGAAGATGGCGAGGGATATGCACTGGAGTCAGTGAGGAATACCGGGAGCGTACAATGATAGCGATGGGCCAGGCGAGGGTCATGCCGAGCAGCGTGGGGCTGGGTAAGCGCGGTAGGGGGAGGGCTCACGTGCAGTTGCCCAGATCGGTGCAGGTGCGCGGGGCGAAGATGCTCTCGCGCTCTTCGGTCGCCCACCCCACGCTGGAGGTGCTGACCATCAGCGGCCAGGAGAGGGCGAGGAGGGCTGCGGCCCACGCGACCCCAAACACGCCGAGACACAGGAGCGCGGCGAGGTCGGTGCACACCCAGATCCACGGGCCGTCTCTGCTCCGAAACCGAGCGAGAAGACTAGGGTCAGCGGGCACTAACGAGGCGCACCATGAGAGGACGTAGGTGAGCGCGAGCGCGCCAAAGGCGAGGTTGGCGTGCTGGATGCCTCGCCAGGTGCTGAGGGTGCTGAGGCGGAGGTTGGCCAGCCGTTTCCACTCCTTTTCGACGGGCTCGCGCGAGTTCGGCGCGAACCAGCTGGGCGCGGGGCAGTCGCCCACGCATGCCTGGATGGCCTGGTAGATGCTAACGTGCGAGCTCAACGCCGGGACCGTGAATGCGTCCGCGACGAGCTTGGCGAGCGCAAGGAGGCCCACCACCACAAGGGCAGCAAGTTGCCCGCCGGCGGGTGTCATGGATCGGGGCATGGTGATGGGGAGTAAATGAGACCCGAAGAAGTGCACCGCTTCCCGTCGGAACTGTGGCCCTCACTGTTGGTCTCCATGAATGACAGCCTCCGAGAGCTCGACACGTCGGCAGGCCCCTCTTCCATCTGCCTGCCGCTCCGTGAGTTCCGGAGCAAAGGTGTTGTTGATGCGGGTGCCTTGGATGCCGGTGCGTTACAAGGGGTGCGAAGTCTAAATGCCCGACCTCGCCAAGGATGCCGGCATGCGGCGCGTCGCAAGTCATTGGCGCCAGCCCATGAGAAATGTCCATAGTGTACAACTGCAGTGTGGCCTTCTTAGAAGCCTGTCTAGAAGGCGTGGGCACTGGGCCCCTCCCTACGTCCCGGGTACACGGGTAGTGTCTCCGCTGCGTCGGGCAGAGCCTCTTGCCCGTCGGTCCGGGGCGGCGGAGCCCATGATGAGGGTTGGGTGCGGACGGCGGGGGCGAGGACTGCTTGACCGCCAGGTCCGGTGTAGACGGGCGGGGCCTCGCCTGCTGGCCCGGAGCGCTGGCCCTTTGCTCGTGGGTGTTCTGTTGCTTCGCTTCGGGCGTACGCGTCGGGCGTGCCCCATTTCTCGGAAGGAATGGCGTTGAGGAACGCTAGCGAGTGGTTCCACCCCAGACGCCAGCCATGGTTCCGCAGCACGTAGACGTACTCGTACACAGCGAGGGCGAGAAACTGGTATCAGCGCGTCTGTCGAGGCAAGCGAAGTGCAGCTAGGCTAGGAGACTCACAATCGCGGCGATGGGCCACACGGTGATCATACTTAGCCGGGAGGCGCTGGTGTCAGTGCGAACGGCCGGAGTGCTCACATGCAGTCGCTCCCGAGGTCGGAGCACACGCGCGCCGAGTACACACTCTCGTCCGACGGATGACGGGCATAGTGTTGTCTATCCTCTGGCCAGTCGAAGGGCCAATACACGAACGGGAAGGTCGACCCTGCCGCGGTGCCGAGCACCGCGAGCAAGCCGAAGATGAGCACGTCGGAGCGAACCCATCGCCACTCGATGTCGCGGTTGCGCGAGAACACTCGCACAAGGAAGCAGGGGTCAGCCCGATCGATGACGACACTCACTAGGTAACGATGTAGAGGAGCACCAGGGTCGAGTAGGCGAGGTTGATCGCCGTAAAGGGATGCCACCAGCGCATGATGACTTCTTTCCGTTGGAGAGCGATGTTCCACTTCATGACCTCTTCAGGACCATTCTCCACTACATTCTCTGGGACCTTGCATTCCAGGCACCATACCCCAGTCTGATCGTAGTAGTACGACCATAGGCTGCGCAGAACTCTGAACATGTGCGCGTCGCCGCCGAGCTTTGCCAGCGCCAGGACGCCCGCCACGGCCACAGCGGCGGTCTGCAGCTTGAGAGGGTTGACGGGGGAGGGGGTCGGCCGCCGTGCGGCTGAGCCGGCCCGAGCCCAGCCCTCGTCCTCGATGTTCAGGCGGGGCTCGGCGCTCTTGAGGGGCGTGAGCGAGGTCTGGCTGAGCTCGAATGTCCTGCCGTCCGCCTTCAAGTCGGCTTTGCCGCCGTAGCTGATGTATGCGGCTCTTGAGCCCCGCTCGTCCTCGGGCACGGCCTGCAGGAACGAGAGCGAGTGTCGAACCGCCACCGACCCGCACTTGTGCCTCTTCTTGGCGTAGACGGCCTCGAAGACGACGAGGTAGGACAGCTGGTCCGTCAGCACGAAGGCACCCCGCACTCACCAGGACGACAATCGGCCACACGCTGAGCACGCTCAGGCGCGCACGCGCGCAGTGCCTTCCAAGAACTGCACATGCGCTGGGCGAAAGCACGCTGCTCGTCGTGCGCGAGGTTTCCGACCAGTCGATGTCCGCGTACGCCGCGCCGACGCCTGCACCGAACACTGCAAGAACAGAGAGGATGATGAGGTCGGAGCGCACCCAGAGCCACTCGCAGTCGTAGTTGCGTGACAGGCCGCGTGCCACGAAGCTGAAGTCAGCCTAGCCCAGTGTGCGCCTTACATGGAGACCAGGTACGCGAGCACGACGGCCGTGTATGCGATGTTGAGGTAGATGAACGGGATCCACTTTTCTTGGATGTCGATCGCGTGCCACATCCCCAGGAAGACTGCCGTCAGTCTGCTCGTTCAACTACGCACAAGCTTGTGCGCAGATCTCCCTCGCCGTCCCCTCAAACTGCGTGCAGTAGCTCCGCTCCGGGGTGCGCGCTATGCTCGTCGTCTTGATCTGTTGCAGAGGCGAGATGATGAAGAGGTCGAGCGGCAGCTTCAAAGCGCAGAACAGGCCGACGAGGCCCAGCGCCGCCAGCTGTATCGTAGCCGGAGCGAAGCGCCTGGCCATATTGTGAAGTGGGTAATGTCAACCACCCAGGCCGTACTCGATGTGGGTCTGTCGATGGGGGTCTGTTTGAGCGTGCAGCTGATGTCAAGGCACAGGCACGAGTCTCCCGCCACATCCACCCGGAAGCACCGGTACCCTTGTACTGTACCTCTGGCGGCGGACGTGACGCGTCATGGCTGGGATGGTGGAATGGATAGGCGAATCCGAGAAAATGCCTGAAACTCCACCCTGGGTGCCTGGTGGGTGTTCTGGTCACTCCGTCATTTCCGGCCGGGGTGTCCGGAGTCGTTGAGGAGTGGCTGTCAGCTCCCACCTGCGCATTGTTCGTCCGCCAGTCGACGAGCCACGGCCTCGATCTCGGGCTCAGGGAGGCAGTGGCATCCAGAAGCCGGGTCTGGAAGAGGCGGCTCCGAAGTTCCAGGAGGCTCCTCCTCGCGAGTTTCTGCCCCGAATCACAGAGCTTCGCAAACACCGTTTCCACCTACAGGCACTCCCGGCAGCAACGAAACACACAGGACGCGTCTTCGGGACCTACAAGGGTGTGTGCGACCGTGACCGGGAAGCAGACCTCCGCCGTCGTCCACGAAGTCATAAACCCCAGTGCAGTGTCACCCAAGACGACTTTTCCCCACTCTTCCTCCCAACTGCGAACAATGGGCAACCAGAAGTCCAAGGTTCAGCTCAGCAGCGGCTTCATCCTCGACGGACAGGAGTTGAAGGATTGGACCGTCCAGCCTTGGAACCAGCAGACAATCGACGGCGGCTACCAGCCCTGCTACAACAGCACCGACGTCTGGGCATGCCTGCCCGAGACAGACCACGAGCAGTGCAGCGCCACGGGCTGCTGCAAGACGTATGACACCGACGTCTGCGTGGTATACTTCGGACCAAAGAAGCTGGAGGCCGCGAAGGAGGACGCAGCGGAACCGGCGTGGGCGGAGGGAGCATCGTGGGCCAATGCCGACGCGGCGACGGCGGACGACGGCCAGGGCACGAAACCCAAGGTGTCGAGGCTGCCAAAGGAGCCTGAGGCGGACGAGTCTTCCCCCGACACACCTGCCCCAGAGGCATAGGCGATAGTAGGTCCACCCCGCATTTTGTACGTTGTACATACTGATGGTAGACACCCGTCCACTCCGATTCGGGTCACCCTATCGAACACCACCCCGGTCCCTCCACCTTGTCGGCTGTCTGAGCCAACCACGTCATGTATGCATCGTTGTTCTCATCGACGGTGGCCTAGTATCTACTGTACCAACGTCTGCACCGAAGCGGGCGTTAACTCGCCGAGTGTGATAGTCACGAGGGCTCACCTACCAGATGCGGTCTTCATGTGCTGAAGCCGGAACAGCCACATTTGCGCCTGTAGGGCGCGTTATCGGAAGCGCCCCGCTGCAGGCTCATCGTGATGCGCATAGCACAGGAGACAAGGCGCGGTGCTAAACCATAGCTGCACCCTTGTCCGCACCAACACCGCTCTCGCGCGATACACAGCAGGACAGTTACATGGGGAACATACTGTACAGGCATGGCGTCTACGAGGGTGGGGAGCTACTGTGTGATCGGCGTTGTGTGCGGCGGATCTGCGTGCCTCCCGTCCGCCACATGCGCAGGATAGGCGTCCCTCCCGATGAGAGCAGCCTTGTGGGAGTCATAAGATGCTGGTGCAGTGAGGGCACCCTTGTTCGTCGGGTATGGGCGCTGGGTGAGCGCTGGTGGTGGGGGAGCAGGATCCTGCTGGACAAGTGCGGCCTTGAGCGACGCGCAAGAGCTCCCCACGACCCCGAAGGCAACGTCGCGCTCGAGCGCGGCCTTTCCATGTCCTTTCTCCCCAACAAGGGCAGCTTTGTGTCTCTCATACGAGCTTCCGTTCAGCGCTACCTCGTGGGCGCGGTATCCGGTCGGCACCTCGAAGGATGGATCGTCGTGCCCATAGCCCGACGCAGACGACAAGGCATACGGGCCAGCCAAGGAGCTGTCGGAGGCAGGCCCAAAACTGGAGAACGAGAGTGCCGTCTTGGAGCCCAGCGGCGTCGGTATCTCCCATGGTCGGGGGGCGTAGGGTCCGACCGGGCTGAAGTAGACGGGGGGCGAGTCGCTCTGCCCTGCGTACTTGGTGAACGGGGCGAGGAGCCCGCCGTTGGGACCCATGTCGTCTCCAGCTGGCATGCTGTGAGAGTAGGTTCCCTTCCTGCCGCGCTCGTGGGACGGGATAGCCTGCAGGAACGAGAGAGAGTGGCACCAGCCGTGCCCTCCGTGGCACCGGAAGATGTACACAAACTCAAAGACTGCGAGGGCGGCGCACTGGTGTCAGCGAGTCTGAGCTGACGACGTACAAGTGCAGCCATGGGCCACACCAGGACCAGGCTTAGCTTGGCGGGGCTGTTGTCAGCAGCGGCAAATCGAACACCTACATGCAGCTCTTCCCCAGTTCTTCGCAGAGCTGTGAGGAGGATATCAGCTTCACCCATTGGGTGGAGGTCATGTTCAAGTTATTCCGTCTCATGTCGACTGCCCATCGCAGTTCGGAAAGGGGTGCACCACACCCTACCCCATACGCCACTAGAAGAAGAAGGACAATGAGGTCCGATCGAAGCCAGACCCATGGGCTGTCGTGATTGCGAGACCGCACACGGACAACAACGCTGAGGTGAGTACACGCTGTCAACCAGAGCGCACCGTACAAGGAGATACCCGAGCACACACACGCACAACCCAACGCTGGCGTACAGTGATGGCAACCAATTTGATTGGATCACGACTCGGCGAGAATAGGTGACACTTCCTACAATCAGCGAGTTCTTCACAGGGCGCACTCCATGCATTAGATGGGTTGCCGGTGCTGGAAGTGAACCCGCTCGGCACAGGGCAGTCGTCGTGCAGGCAATAGGCGGCAGTGTGGTACTGCTCGACTAAGACGCCGAGGACCGAGATCGTGTATCCGTCCGCGGCAAGCTTCACGATCGACAGTAGGCCGGCAAGAGAGAGGGTCGCAAGCTGCACTCCAGTTGGTGACACGAAGGACCACATGTCGGTTTGGGGGGGGGGGCTGGGTGCTGTTGCTGGAGAGGAAGGATACAGTGGGTTAACGATACTGTAAACTTGGTCAACATGTGAGGCGCTGTTGCATCGCTCGTGTCGAGTTAAAGGGTGTCGATTCACCCTCGGCAGTCTCCCAGGACGACGGCCTCCTTCCCCTCAGGAGCAGTATCCCGTTTCCAGTCCTCGCCAAGCCAAGGTTTTAAGTGGAGTCGCAAACCCAGCGACTCCGACTTCCTCGGAGCGCGTACACAGCCCCTCTGTCGAAGGCCGGCGGGACGACCTCGTCCCTGGGGGAATATTCATCGCCGCATCCCGTCAACTCTCCTGAACTCACACCCTGCGTTTCGGCACCAAATGCTCCGTGCAGACCTGGCTGGGTTGTGCTGTGACGCCCACTGGTATTGTAGATGTTGAGAAGGGGTTCAGGTGTCTCAACAAGGTTATTTCCGAGGTCTCATTTAAGCACAGTACAACATTACCTACAACCCTGCTGGGAAAGTCTAATGTATTGGGCACTTCTATCGCCCTGGGTACACAGGTAGTCCTTCTTCCGTCGACGAAAGCCCGAGCATGTGAGAAGCACTCCAAGGAGCAGACGGGTTGCTAAAGCCCATCCTCGGCCCAGTATACACTGGCGGGGCCTCCTCGCCTGAGGGCTGCCGGAACTCGCCGTGTCCCTCCTCCCTCAGAACACGTGACTGCTCTTGGGAGTAGGGCACATACGTCTCTTTGGCACCTCGGCGTTCACCGGGGATGGCGTGTAGGAACGAAAGTGTATGATTCCAACCGTGACCCCAAGTGTGGTTCTTCGTTACGTAGACGACCTCATACACCGCGAGGGCCAAATACTAGTCTCAGCACCATAGCGGAATATGAGAACGCAGAACGGACTCACGGTTGCGGCGATTGGCCAAACGAGATAGATGCTGAGTCGAGACGGGCTAAGGTCAGCCCGAGACAACCGGATGTCTTACATGCAATGGGGTCCCAAGTCTGAGCAAACACGCGCGGAGTAGACGCTTTGGTCCGATGGATGTCTTTCGAGTTGTCGCCGGCCGGCCGGCCACTCAACTGCCCACCAAACGAATGGGAAGGTTGCGCCCGCGGCGGCACCCAGTCCAGCCAGCAGGAGGAAGATAATCACATCAGAGCGCACCCAGAGCCACTCGATGTCGCGGTTGCGGGAAAGAGACCGCACAGTAATACTGGCGTTAGCAAGGGCGTGGTTTGTGAGGTACTCACTAGCTGAGGACATAAAGGAGCCCTAGGACAGAGAAAGCCAAATTGGCGTCGTTGAATCCAAACCACCATCGCCATATCACCTCCCTCCGTTCGTGGGCGATGTACCATTTGGCGAGCGCCTCTGGACCTGCCGACACTGCACTTTCTGGTGGTTGGATGTACGGCCAGCGACTTGGCGACTGCTCTTGGTAGAACGCGATCATGCCTCGAAGGGCTTCGAGCATGTAAGCGTCGCAGGCCAGTTTGACGAGCCCCAGCACTCCCGCAAAGGTCACTGCGGCAGTCTGCACCTTGAGAGGGTTCACAGACGGAGGGGCAAATAGCGGCGCTGTCGAGGGTAATCGATGCTTCCTGGTGCCAGTTTCGGATGCCATTAGACCACTCCCAACTCTGGGAGCTCCGGCCTCGCTCTCCAACGAGGGGTTATAAGGCGTTGCACCACGCACGAGCGTGTTCTCGGCTTCCTCGAGGTGGTCCCGTGTGTCCGCTCCCCAGGACGCGTACGAGTGGTTTGAGGCCCGTTGACTCAAGGGGACGGTCTGCAGGAATGAAAGGGAGTGTCGAACAACTAGAGATCCGCCGCCGTGGTACTTCTTGACGTAGACGGCCTCAAAGGCTATTAGGGCAACCAGCTGTTGGAAGGGGTGAGCATGTGAGAGACCGAATGCGTCTTCAGACTCACAATGGCGACAATTGGCCACACGCTGAGTATGCTCAACCGAGCAGCGAGGCAATGCTTCCCCAGCGCGTTGCAAGCGCTATCTGAGAATAGGGGCTCGGTGTCCTGCCAGGTGATAAACCAACTGAGGTCGAGGTAAGGTGCACCAACTCCGATTCCGAACACCGCGAGAACCGTGAAGATGATGAGGTCAGACCGGACCCAAAGCCACTCGCAATCATTGTGGGCAACTCCACGAGCAAAGAAGCTGGTGTGAGCATCTGGTTTTGGGAAGTCTCACGATGATGCGAGAAATGCTACCACAGACACTGTATACCCGATGTTGAGGTACACGTACGGTATCCAGTAATCGTTGAGCACCCCAAAGTTCTCCAATCCGATGAAGTCTGTTATTAGTTTGCTTCAGCTAGCACGCACACGCTTGGAAGCAGACATCTCGTGCAAAGCCACTCATTGAGCGGCAAAAGTCGAAGCTCGGGGCTTTATAAACGTAGAACTCTTTGACTTCCTCGAGAGGTGCGATGATCTTGAGGTCGAGGGTGAGCTTGATGGCGCAGAAGATGCCGACTAGAGCTAACGCTACCAGCTGGGCGTCGGCCGGAGCCACGAGCTTGGTCATTGAGAGTGTTGGGGACCAAGTATGCCGCATGCAAAGTTTATGAGGGGCTGTCGTTAAGACCCGGGCAGAGGCAGGCTCTGCATACATACACAGTGCATCAGTGCGTACGTGCATGCAGTATACGACTACAACATTAGTGTTCCCTGAAATGCTGTGACGCGCGTTGCCCATGGTAGAATGGTAATTGCGTAAACGCGGCGGAAACAGAATAAACTCGATCATTCTCCACCTCCGCGAAACTCGGACGTCTCCTTCGGGAAAGCGGCGTCGCACATGCCTGAGTGGCCCTCTTTCCGCCTCTCACCCGATCACCCATGTGCTGCACAGGCTTGTTCTTCACATCTAAGGCCTAGCTCGTCCTACCTATGTTCGGAATGGGGATGTCAGCAAGACCCCATCAGCCTCCAGTCCTAAAGCTTGTCTTGGCACTTGGCCCCTTACAAGTATCCTGCACAAGGTCTCATCATGCCTCACTTCCGCGGGTGCGGCTCCATTCCGTTGGGATCCCGATTCCGTGTCGTTCAAACAATGACACTGTTTCCGGAAGCACTCCCGCGCCCTGCTTGCACACAGGAGCGTGAACGCGAGTGCTCTGCAATTGCCCGTGTCCTTCCCAACCTGGCCTTCCGTCCGCTCCTGCAGGGCCTCAGTTTCACTCACGCAACAACGGTCCGTTTCGACGATACACGCCGCTGCGTGTGCATACTGAGTACGGGCCATGTCGTGCGGGGATTGGCAGTAGATCAGTAGACACGGGGGCCTCTATGTAATCCCACAAAACGCTGGTTGGATGCCAAACTCAAACTCAGTGCAAGTCTGGGGTCAAACCCAAACTCAGTTTCAGTTTAGTGTCGGGGACGCCGGATTAGCCTGTTCCTGACGTATGATCGTCGTTGAGCAGGTTTACAATGGTTTACAATGGATAGCGATGAAGATAGAGGGCAGGACAGGGGTGCACGAGGTGTGTAAGGCAGTCAGAGGAATGATGTTCCTCGAGGCATGTGATCCTGCAGCGTGAATCCTACTGGCATATGAGGTACGTTTGGACTGGTCATACCATCCTGGTCTCTCCGTCCAACGTCGGAGATCCATCGCTGCATCTAATATACAAGCTCGATCACAGGTCTGCGGTGTGGCTTATCACCTCTATGGGTTCGGGTTGTTGATGATCGCCGCCTTGTGCTCCTGATACCGGCCCTTCTCAAGCAGCGCCGCCTTGTGCGCGGCATACCCCGCCGGGTTACTGGGCCCCTCGAACGGCGGCAGCTCCTCGCCGTGGCTAGGGCCAGCCGCGAAGGGGGGAAGCTCGTCGCTCTCGGTAGCCGACGATGGGCCTGCAGAGGTCGGGCCGGCGGACACTGGCGCGTGCGACTGGCCTCCCGAGAGGGCGACGCCGTCGCTCGGGCCAGTGTACATGGGCGGCGCGTCCCCCTGGCCCTGATACGCGGCCTTGCCGCCCGTGAAGGGCATGAGGGGCGCGTCCTCCGGTCCGAAGAGGTCGCCGACCTCGCCGGGCTGGTACTTGACGCCGTGGGACGTCTTCTCCTCGCGCTGGTAGGCGGTCTGCCGCCCCCGCTCGTGGGACGGGAGGGCGTGGAGGTAGGCGAGAGAGTGGCGCCAGCCCATGCGCCCGGCGTGGCTCTTGATCACGTACGCGAGCTCGAAGACTGCGAGGCCCAGGAGCTGGGGTCAGCACAATAGCGGGGGGACTCACGAGGACGACGATGGGCCACACGACAATCGCGCCCAGGCGGATGGGGGCGCAGTCCGTGCCCAGGTCCGTGCAGGAGAGGGCGGTGAGGACGGACTGGTCGGGCAGGTGGGTGACGCGGCCGATCTGCCAGTCAAAAGGCCAGAAGGGGAGGGCGAGGAGCGTGCCGCTCGCGACCCCGAACGCCGCGAGGAGGGGGAGCACGATGAGGTCGGTGCGGACCCAGATCCACTCGCCGTCGCGGTTCTTGGAGCGCGTGCGCACGACCAAGCTGGCGTTAGCGCGCCCGTGGAGGCACGTACAAGGAGACGAGGTAGACGAGCACGGCCGCCGAGAAGGCGAGGTTGACGTAGAGGAACGGCAGCCACTGCATGCGGATGGTCGTCATGCGGTCCGCGGCGATCAGCCCTGCGGTCAGCGTAGCCGGGACGCAGGCGTACACCACTTGCTGCGCTGCTCCTGGGTCGACGAGAACATGCCCGCGAACCAGGCGGGCGGGGTGCATGAGTCGCACTTCTCGTCCCTCTGGGCAGCGTACATGCCCTGGAGCGTGTTGAGTGCGGAGGCCGTGGCTCCGTCGGCGCCGAGCTTGATGAGCGTCAGCAGGCCGACGAGGCCCAGAGTGACGAGCTGCGCGCCGACTGGTGTTGCGAGCCGCTTTGCGGTGTTCGCCTGAGACATGGTGTGGTGTGGGGATCGGCGATGGACATGTCGGACATGTCTGCCTTTGCAGAAGTGAGCTAGTGAGCGTGGGGTCCGCTTCTTCCGGCTCGACGTCCCGTGGTGCGGCGACGCGGCGGTGCGCAGCGGGGTAGCGGTGCATAGTGTGTGTCAAGGTCGAGGTAGCGCGGATAGGTGACACATTGTCCCGGCAGACGATGCAGACGACAGGCACGCACTTTTCATCCCCAGCAGATTGTCGTCACGGCTTGCTACATCCGCCGCTC
>JAMALN010000840.1:0-17036 GCA_023630115.1 Cutaneotrichosporon sp. PK4640 | reverse complement strand
TACGGGTGATTGAAAGTTTCACATCTCATTATGATATGATATGAAAATCGGAACTGACTTATTGAATGACCTTATTGAAAGCATGCGCATGCGCCGTTGTGACCGAGGTACGATCGACCGGTTCTCCGGTGTCGATTCCAAGAGCCGCTGATCGGGTCCTGCGGCGGAAGAACGGCGGGGCCGATCAGAAGACCGAGCAGAGACGGCTAGACGACCTCGGCTCGACGCCACCCGAGGCGGTCTCGGAACAGCGTTGGGCCGCGGTGTCTCGCCGAAGGCACTGTCCTGGTCTGGCCAACGATCGACGCCGCAGGACCGCGCGTTCCGACGCGGCCGTGATCCAGCGACCGCGTGCGGAAGCGTCGCGGCCAGTCAGAGGACAGCACGTCTCCGCACACCATCCGCACGCCCCGCATGCTCGGGGATGGGGGCGTTTCAGTGCGGTTGAGAGGGGCAGAGGGGGCCAGGCGGGGTTAACGGTCAAGCTTGACCTTGTTATCATTTGTGAGTGATTGGCCTGACGAGTGGCCACTGATGGGACCTGATGGCTGATGCCTGATGGTGGGTGGCCAGAAAGCAGTGGCGCCATGTGTGGCGATTTCGCGATCGCAAACCGCCCCCGGTCAGCACTGTTGAAATCACGTCATCAAACCTCATCTTGGCCGCCTGCTTAGCACTCAGCACCCATCCTCACCCAACATGGATGTGTATAGGCTGGTATACATTGGACACACGGCTGCTTAGTAGGGCGACTATGCGACTAATTGGTGCGGGTAGTGCTTTGCACGCAGCACGCCAGGCATCACCACCCGTCGTTCGCAGACCCGGCTCATGGATGCTCACTCGTCGCCTGTCCCGCTTGTCCGTCTCTCTTTGCTCTCTCGCTGGATCTCTGGGCCTCATTGACGCCTGCTTAAACCATTCCCACTCGGTCCACGACATGTGCCCCCCTCGTCTCTACGAATCTACACATTCGTAGTTCGCGGTTCTCGACCACTATCGATTCGGACGCGCACGCGCACACGCAGTGCCCAGCGCCAAGCCAGCCTCGCTGCCCATCACAGACAGACGCGACCAGACGCGAACACGAGCGCGCGACACCGCCGCGCCTAGTCACCGCCCCGACCCCCGACGAGGCCACCATGGCCAACGACTCGGGCACGCCGGACGGGCGCGACTGGGACTCGATCCTCGCCGCGTTCAACCGCAGCGGGGCCGGGCGGCCAGCAGAGTCGCCCTCCGCGCAGTGGGGCGTACCGGGACCAGGCCCGTCCTCGCAAGGACAAGGCCAAGGCCAGGCGCCCAGCACCGACCTCCTCGCGCATCTCACACAGCAACTCCTCCAGCAACAACACCCGCAGCAGCAGAACGTGTACCAGGGCTACTCGCCCGAGTACGTTGCGCTGCTGCAACACACGAGCACCCAGGCCCTGCAGATCCAGCACCTCCAGCAACTGTACGGCCACACCTCCCAGTCGCCCCAGCAAACGCAGCAGCAGCGCTCGAGACCGCAGTCGCAGAACAACTCGCCCCCCTCCCGCCCCCGATCCACCCGTGGCAGCATCTCAGGCACCCCGGGCGGAACACCAGCCGCCACACCCAGCATGGGAACACCCATCGCGCCCGCCCCACCGTCCTTCAGCGGCGCCCCGAGCGTCGCGCCCACCCCGACCGGCCGGCCGCCACCACTAGTAGGGCCGAGCGCTGGCCCGAGCACCGCCGCGCCGACGCCCGTCGCCCCCGATGACGCGGAAGATAAGCGAGTGCGCAACACGCTAGCCTGTGAGTGGATGTGCAAGGGGGAGGTGAAGGGGAGGAGCAGGCGTCGCAGGCATGTGAATGCTTGTGGCGAGATCTTAGAGGAATGGCGCACTAAAGCCTCCCCGTGACATCCCGACTGTGTCACAATCCTCGTTATCTGCACCCTTCCGGCATCGGTGCCCCTCACGCGATACGCGGCACACAGCTGACGCCAGCCGCACGCTTCCGCGCCAAAAAGAAGGCACATGTCGAGAACGTCGAGCGCAACATCCGTGCGCTCGAGGCACAACACTCCGAGCTCGAGGTGCAGGTCGCCGATCTGCGCAAGGAGAACGGGCTCCTGAAGGAGATGGTGCAGCTGAAGTATGGGGGAGTGAAGAACGGATAGGCAGGGAGCAGGTGTAGAGAGGCAGCGAGGTGCCAGAGAGGGGGTGGTAGAGTGGCGAGACGTAGATTGGTTCGGTAGGTGGCCGTAGATATGGGCCGTTGTACCGATGTACATTGCCTCTAGAGCTCGTTTGAGGTAGTGGCTGCGTCGACGGGGAGTCTTTCTGATCGTAGCTGTAAAGCTCACGGGAGAGGTGCTCACGTGGACCCGCCTCATCCACCTGCACATGTTCTCGATTCGATTCATTCCAAAGCTTCTTTAGTGTTGCATCTCCTTCATCACTCGTGACGCAGGACCCAACGGCCGGCCTAGTCGTCCGCCAGCCTCTGCGCCTCAGGACGCACATCCTTGAGCATACCCGTCCGTGCGAGCACCTCGCCGATGGACATGTCCTCGATCTTGCCGAGGACCCAGTCGACGACGCGCCCCGGCCGGCGGGGGTTGATGGCCTCGCCGTCGTTGAGGGCGGTCATGGCGGCCGCGACCCAGCGGATGTCGTACGTCGAGTTGAACACCTCGGGGATGCCCCGCTCGATCTCGAGGTGGCCGTACACGGCCTCCATCGCCGTCCGCACAGAGTACTCGGTCGTGAAGATGGTGTCGCGCGTGCGGCTCTCGGCGAACTGGCCGATGAAAGAAAAGTTCCTCGCGCCCTCGGGGATCACGGCCGGCCGGTCGCCCCTGGTGCGCGGCATGAAGAAGGACGTGACGTACGGCATCATAGTTGGGATGGCGCGGGCGCCGCTCGCTGCCATCTCGGGAATCTCGGCCGCGGGCACGCCCATGTGGTACAGCCACTCCTGGGTGATCTCCTCGCCGGTGCACTGCTCCATCGGCTTCTTGACATAGTCGCCGGGCACGTCGACGATGAGGGCAAACACCCACGCGACGATCTGGTCCGCCGGCTGCGCCTTGAAGTGCGGCTGCCGGTTCACCGTCCAGGAGAGGAGCCAGGCCGAGTCCTTGGCCGTGACGATGCCGCCGGTGACAACGCGGCCGGAGAACGGGTCGCGCTTGCAGATGCGTTCGATGTACGCCGGGATGCGGGTGTCGAGCGTCGTGACCGTGCAGCTCTCCCAGCGCGTCTTGTCGATCTGGTCGTATGCGCCGAAGACGTCGGGGTTGCCAAACTTGCCCGTGGGCGACTGCGCCGCGATCCGGCGCCACAGGTCCCACGCGGGCGCGGGGCCGCGGTGCGTCGTCGCCGCGGTGTGGTGGTCGCCGTTGACCGAGTTCTCGACGAGCGACCCGATCGTCGTGAACAGCAGGTCCGCGGGGGTGAGGTCCACGCCGCCGGGCGTGACCTCTCCGTCGGCGTCCGTCGCCTCCCAGTCAATGCGGGTCGCCAATGTGCAGTCTTCCGAAAAGGTCAGGCCTGTGACCCGCGTCCCGTGCTGGAACTTGACCCCGTGCGACTCGAGGTACGCGCGCAGCGGCAGCACAAAGCTCTCGTACTGGTTGTACTTGGTGAACTTGAGCGCGGAGAGGTTGGGCAGGCCTGCTGTCAGCTCGTCTTCCGTCAAACTCACCCTCGATGTGGTGGATAAAGCGGTGGAGGTAGAGCTTGCACTCGAGGGCGCTGTGCCAGCGCTCCCATGCAAACATGGTCTGCCAGTAGATCCAAAAGTTGGACGCAAAGAACTCGTCGCCAAACACCTCGTCGATCCGCTTGTCCTGCATGCTCTCTCTGGTAGCGAGGAACAGGTTCTTGATCTCGGCGCGCGCCTGCGGCCCGAGGCCAAACTTGTCGTCCGTGTGCGCGTCCTCCCCCCGCCTCTCGGTAACGCGGCACAGCGAGTAGTTCGGGTCGTCCTTGTTGAGCCAGTACACCTCGTCGAGCACGCTGGCCCCGGGCACCTCGAGGCTCGGGATGGAGCGGAACACGTCCCACAGGCACTCCATGTGGTCCTCGAGCTCGCGCCCGCCGCGGATCACGAACCCGTTGCCACCCTTGATGCCGTCGAGTGCGCCGCCGGGGAGCGCGTCCTGCTCGAGGATGGTGATGCGCTCGCCGGGCATCTGGGCGTCGCGCACGAGGAACACGGCGCCCGCGAGGCTCGCGAGGCCCGAGCCGACAAAGTACGCGCTCTTGCCCTCCACCAGCGCGGGCTTGCGCGGGCGCACGAACGCCTCAAAGTTGCCGCTTGTGTAGCCGGAGGTGTAGGTCGTCATGGTTGAGTTGTCAGTGTGGTGAGCAGTCAGTCGACCGACGCGTGAGCTATATAACCCACGGACGCGCTCTCTCGACGCCGCGCCACAGTCCGGACCCCCCCCGCGTGCATTCACGCTGACAGTGTGGCGCACCGAGAACAAAGGGGTGCGCCAGTAGCGTGCAGAGGCGAGGCCCGTCAGAGTCGATGTATGTTGTTGCAATCTGTTTTTGGAGCGGCAAGGTCATTCACCCCCGCGCCGTCCCTGGCCCCGCCATGTCCGCATTGTTCGCAACGGGGCGACGTCAGTCCGGTCGCCGCCGATGACGAGACGCCGGTTACAGCAGGTGAACGCTTCGTTACGGCGTTAGGCAGATTACCAGATTGAGTGCAAGGCAGAGTGGATAAACGTGGAGACTGGGTGGGAGGAGGTGTTGTTGGGCGAAAGGTTGAATGCCGATGTGTCGGCCGGGAACACTGCCCCACTCCGATTCTCCACTCCGATCCTCCTGGTCACCGCCGCTGAGCTTCTCGCCCCCATCCGACGTCCTCTGTATCTGCCCCACTCCAATGGTGCCAGTAAGGTTGGATGTTTACCATGTACCTAATACCCTAGTTGTAATCCCACAGACACGGAGACATGCAGGTGGCAAAGTGCCTGGGTCGCAAGCGACCAAGAGTTGCGAGGTCCAGCCAACCACATCTCGTGTTGAGGTATTGCGGCCCCAGACTCCATCAACCAAGTATAAATGACGTCTCCCACTCGAGCGTCCAACCGCCCTCCCCCACAGCTCTGAGCTCTCAGCCTACGCCACTTGTACCCAGCCACCACTGCCATCCATCCACCACATCTCATCTCATCACAATCTCATTCAATCATCAACTCCGACAATCTCCCAAGCCCCGTCTCCGAGACCGACATACCCTCACCGACCACACGACAACCCGCCCGCCTCGATCGCAATTTCCGCATCTCAGCCCTCAAGCGGACGCCCCCCACGTAGCACGGACACCGACGCGCATCACCTCCACCGCCAACCCCCAATCGCACCCGCACAGCCGCGCACAGTCCACCCCCTTTGAGACACCGACACCGTCACCCGCACACCGGCCTTTGTCACCCGCCACAACCCCGCCGCCACCACGGCCCGCCCCTCCGCCCCGCCAAGCCTCGGCCAACTCTAAACCCCTCCACTGTCTCACTTGCGCTCACCATCAGCGCCCCACACCCCACACCCCGCACCCTCCCCCCCTCCCCACCCGCCCCCATGCCAGCCGCCACCGCGCCCGTGCGCGTGCCCCGGCGCTCGCGCGGCTCGCTCTCGAGCGCGAGCGGCCAGTCCCCCACCGACGAGATCTCGCACCTCACCCTCGCAGAGGTGCGCGAGCGGATTGCGCGCAACGAGCGCGTCCTCAACTCGGCGCTGTTCAGCACGTCCCCGAGCGCGGGGATGAACGGCGCGGCGCTGTCGCCCGGCTCGTCGCGCGGCTCGGGGTCCGACGACCCCGTGCGCGCGCGGCTCCTCGCCGTCCGCGCGTCGCTGTGCGCACGCGAGGCCGAGCTCATCGCCGACAGCATGGGGAGCATCGACCTCGGCGCCGGGCCCGCCACGTCCCCGCCCACGCGCAGCGCCAAGGCCAACGCCTTCAACGCGATCCGGCAGGGCGAGGCCGTCCACCCCCAAAACCACATGACACTGTGAGGCGCCGTGCCTGCACTGCTGACTCCAGGCCAATAGACTCTACCCTCGCCCTGGGCGAGCGCGACTTCGACAACCAGTGGACGGCGCGGTTCGCCAACGTCGGCATCGCGTCGCCCGCGTCGTCGCGCGCTCCCAGTGGGCGGGGCGGGCAGCGGGAAGACTCGCTCGAGCGCTCGGAGCGCGCGAGCCGGCGCGCACGCGCAAACGTCGACGAGGACGACAGCATGTTCGACACGGACGAGGCGTACGCCGCTGCGGGCGTGTATGCGTCGCAGCGGCACGACATGGGCAACGGGCTGCCGATGGCCACGGCGCGCGCGCGGAGACAGGAGGGGTACGACGACGACATGCGCAGTGACGGGAGCCGCGACGACGAGTTCCCCGAGGGCAACGACGAGTACGAGGGCGACGGGACAAATACCCTCGATGCCGCGCCCAGGTAGAGATCAGTAGTGAGGAGATCAGAAGCACTTGTACCACCCCTCTGCAGTTGTCACATCTTGCACTATCACTATGCATGTACACTGTACATCGCGTCTTGGCGCGGGTATCGGTCGGTCGGTCTACTGGTGGATGGGCGAAAGCTGGGGTGAGCTGTGGCAAAATCTCGCGAGCTGAACTTACGAGGATGACACCGTCGCCACGGACAAAGAGCATCTCGGAGGTGCGGCGCTCGACCTGGAGTCAGCTAGATCCAGACCACAGAGCTGATGCCGAGCCCAAGCAATCGCATGCACGTCCCCCTGCGCCGACGACACGAGACTCTCATGCCGCCATCAAGGGGCGCTAGCGACCCAGCTTGGAAGGAAGGCGTCTGCCGTCGAGCGCCAGTGTACAGCTGGTGCCGAGACCACACAGCCGCTCAGCAGCCTGAATCCGCCTTCCCCGCTCCTCACCGCGCCCACTCACCCTAGGCTGCCCCGGCACGCCGTCTTCAGAGATGTCGACAGTGTGTATGCTCTCCTCGACGCTCGAGAGCACGAGGTTCATGTGCGCGTCGTACGCCTGGTGTCAGCTTGGGTCGTGACACAGTTAGCTGGGCCCCCAGTTCTCTCTCCTTCCCCCGCTCCTCAGTCATCTCCTCGACCATCGCCCCCATCTCGGCGGCCTTCTCTCCACCTTCCCCGGCGACACCCACATGCAGTGTCCCCGTCAGCGTCCGGTCGCCGCGCAGCTTGATAAACACGCGCCTACTGTCAGCTCAACTCGATTGGCAGGAGCTACACTCACTCGCCGAGCGAGAGCTTGACGACGTCGAGGGGCTCGTTGATGGTAGCGTTGACTGCGTCGTCCATTGTGCGTGTGTTGATGCTGAGCTCCTCGTCGTTGTGTTCACGTTCATGAGCGGTGACGGGGGAGAGGCAGTTTGCTTCCGTCCTCAATCCTGTCACGTGACAAACATCTAAATTTACCAGCTTTACCCGTCCCCCGCGAGGACTGTGCGGAGGACCGAGGGCAGAAGCGGCGCCGAGGGATTAACGACAGATGCATCACACTATCTGGGCGACTGGTTGCTCGGCCAACGGCCACCATTCGCCGCGATGCCGTCAACGCGACGTCAACAATGAAGGCTGGTGGCGACTTCGGAGGCCGGCGGACAGGGTCAGGATCGGCCTCCGCCAAGGCACGCATCGTGCCATGGCCCAAAAGTCGGCGCGTCGTGTCCCACCTGTCCATGGACACATTCTTTCATCTCTCCACACTCACCAGCACCATGCCAGTAACGCGCTCAGCAGCAAATGGCTCGGCGAACGGCGCCACCAATGGTGCGGCGTCCCCGGACGCGAACCGCATCATCGCGATCGTGACGGGCGCCAACAGGTGAGCTGGAGCGCGCCTGGCGTCGGCGCGTCTACGCGCGGAGGACCCCCGCCTGCTATCTCTGTGACGCCTAAACTAACTGCCAGCGGCTTTGGGCTCGGCCTGTGCCACGACCTCCTCGCGAACCTCTCCGTCGGCGTCGGGCAGCGCGTCCCCGCCGCGCAGCCGCGCCCGACCGCCATCGCGCCATCCCTCACCGACCTCGGCAGCATGGAGAAGGCGCCCAGCGAGCCGACGGGCGTGATGCCCTCCCCGCATCCGAGCCTCACGCTCGTCCTCGCGTGCCGGTCGCAGAAGAACGCAGAGGAGGCGCGCGCCAAGATCCTCGAGCAGCACGCGCACGACCTCCAAACACGGCGGAGCGCGGGCGAGGTCATCCCCGCGGGGTGGGAGGAGGGCCTGCGCGTCGAGTACGAGCTCGTCGACCTCGACTGTGTCGGCGGGCCGACGGGCGTGCTCTCCTTCTGCCAGCGCATCAGCGCAAAGTACCCGCACGTCACGAGCCTGTTCCTCAACGCCGGGTATGCGGCGATCACCGAGGTGGTTATCCCGCGCTTTATTCTGCAGATCCTCACAAAGGGCCTCCTGCACTCCCTCCACCACCCGAGGTATAACACCGAGGAGATTGGGGCGCGCAGCGCGGACGGAGAGCGGGGCAGGGTGTGGGGCGTCAATGTGCTCGCACCGTACATTATCGTGAGTCCAAACTGGGCGTCTGAGGAGCCGAGCTGGGAGGAGCCGAACTGGGTCTGGCGTGTGACGGATCGTAACGCCTTGTCGCTTCGGTCGCAGTCCAGTGCCCCGCGCATGGCCCAGCCGGGGCGAGAGGGCGCTGCGCCTGTTTTGAGACCCGCAGCCGCACCTGTGCCCGCGCAGTCGCTCACACCAGGCCAAGGAGCTCGCACCGCTGCTGCGCAAGTCGCCCAAGTCCCTCCCGTTCGAGCCGCGCGTTGTGTACACGTCCTCGATCGAGGCCGAGGCCGAGGCGCTCAACGAGAGCCCCACGGACGACTACCAGCTGCTGGAGTACAAGACGTCCTACCGGCCGTCCAAGTACATGGGCGACCTGGTGATGACGCAGCTCGACACGCAGCTGAGCACGGGCGAGCGGCCCGTCCGCTGCCTGATCGCCGAGCCCGGGTGCGTCGCGACCAACATTGCGGTCGCGGGCCTCGGCGCGTGGCAGTGGCTCGTCAACATCAAGTGGATCTGCTACTGGCTCTCGTTCTATCTCGCGCACCTCCTCGGCTCGCCACACCACCCCGTCTGGGCGAGCGACGGCGCGCTCCCCATGCTCTACTGCGCCATGGTCGCCAGCGCCTACCTCGTCCCCGCGAGCAAGGTGCCGGCGCCCAAGATGCACGTTGTTGCGCGCCGTTTCCGCGCGCCGACGGTCAAGTACGGCGAGGTCGATGAGTGGGAGACGCACACCGAGCTCGCAGAGTTCCTCGCGGACAAGTGTGATGCCATCCGCCTGGACTGGCGGAAACGCGAGGGCTTGGGCCAGTAGATGTTTGTAGCATTATGAGGGTGTTATTGGGTGCGAGGATGGTGTGCCCAGGAGCGCAAACAAGCCATGTTTGCAGCGCTTTGACCCAACGGGAAGGGGTTAAGCATGAGGAGGACGCCAGAATTAGGGCTATGGCGGTCTGGGGTGCAAGCATGGAGAGCGTCAGGTCCGAGAGCGGGAGCGAGGGCATGTGTTGCAGACATGGGCAGCCAGGCACCTGTCATTACGAAGCCAGTTTTAGCGCGCAAGCCTCTCTCCCGACCTCTCTCGCTCTCCTGCCTTGGCTGGGCTGCTGAGCTGCTGACCCGCCTGCCCCCTTTCAAACTCTCCATGCAACCCAAACGAGAAAAAGAAATGACCGTCAGCCAGGGTTAAGCCAGGGATGAACATGGTGTAATGACGACGTTGGGGGCTGTGTAAACCTCATCAGCAGGTAATGTGCAGCATGACCATGACCACCTGGACAGCTGGACATGCAGGACAGCTACTGTTTTGATTTGACTGCGAGGTAAAGAGCATTTGCAGGAGTTTGAACACCTGGTTGCCCCGCTCGATCACCCCGCCAACACCCCCCCCCTCACCTCGACATCGGCCATCTCCTCTTGGTCACTAGTTGCTCCCCCCACTCCGTCCATCTTTCTCCTCTTCTCCACTTTCAACCGTTTGTCAACCAACAACTTGACACCATCACTGTCTGGCGTCATCCACACATCCATCCACATTCCCTCTCCTCATTTGATTACCCGATCGACGCTGGCAGTCTCAGTCAAGAGACTAGGACTCTGTGTCAATCAATCCCCCGCCCACAAACCCACGCTCCCTGACGCCTAACGCCCCGACGCTCGGCGCCCCTCTCCCCTCTCTTCTTGACTTGGCTTGGTTTGGTGCTTCCTTCTTTGGAACGCCCTAACAGCAGCCCCTCACGCCCTCTACGCCCTAGCGCCCCTCGTTCACCGCCTCCCGCCCATTCCATCCCACCGGCACAACATCGTCATTTCTCTCCATCATGCCAATGTTTAAACGCAAGTCCAACAACCAACAACCTGCAGTCTCTCCTTTGCCCGCTCCTCCTTCCTCGGGCAGGGCTTCCATCTCATCCATGGCATCCACCCAGTTGATGCACGACAGGGGTGGCATACCCGTCGAGCGCGTCCACTCTCGACAGTCCAGAATGTCCATCGGCACCATGGACTCTCACGCAACCGTCACGGAAGGCGGCAAGCGTCGGTCCGGCGGATTCCTCGGTTTCGGTAGAAAGAAGGACAAGCCCAAGGTCGAGGAGGAAGACGAGGTGAGTGGCGTCGTTGGCGTGCGTGCTCGCTGCGTTTCTTTGAGACGAGGCGCCGGGTGGGGGGCGAGGGAGGGAGGGAGCAAGCTAGGAAGGGTGGCAGGGTGGAGTTGAGTTGGGTGGTGTGGAGTGAATGGCTGTGCACGCGCACATCACTTGGCCACTCGGACCACCTCGCACCCTTTGCTCTCTTGGACAGCAGGCGCGAAGGGGGCGGGGGTAAGAGGACGGGGGGAGGGCGCCTTCGGGCATCCGAATGAGAAGCTCCATCCGTCTCTCCCTCGTGTCCCTCGTGCCAGGCCCAGCTCTTCTTGGATCTTGAATGATCTGCTCTTCTGACCATCCATCCCCTCCCCACACATTCCTCCTCCATCCCCATCTCCATCCCCATCTCCATCTCCCTCTCTCTCCCCCCACCTCCTCTGTGCAAACGTCTCGCCCGCATGTTCAGGTCTAACCGAGATAAACAGCCCAAAGGCCAGCGCCAGTCTTTCACCGTCTCCGGCCGCCCGTCTGGCGGCCCACCCCCCGAACTCTCGCGCCCCATTTCCCAGCAGCCGGGAACCTTCGTCCAGCAGAACGGCAGAGTCGTTCCCGGGAACCAGCAGCAGCAGCAGCAGCCACGCAGCGACTTTGGCCCCGCTCCTCCCGCCCAGCATGCGCGCGCCCAGAGCCTCGGTGCCAACCAGACCATGGGTGGTCCGCCTGCTGCGCCGCGCCCCCCGGGGGGCGACTCGGCGCGCAACACCCCGCCCGAGTCCCCCGCGTCCTTTGGTCCCCCCGCCACCATCGACGGCAAGGACCCAAACTTCCGCCAGTCGTTCGAGCCCGTCGTCGAGCTCATCTCGTACCAGCCGCACAAGACCTATGTCGCGAGCCCGCCACAGCTCGAGATGATCTTTGCGCGCACGAGCGCAGGGCAGCAGCCGAGGCAAGGCGCGCCCGGCAGCCCCACCAACGACTGGGACGCTGTCTGGCTCCAGCTGTCCGGCACGTCGCTCTCGATGTGGTCGATGAAGGAGACTCGCGCGGCCGCAGCTGCGGGCACCAAGGTTCCCCCGACATACTTCAACATAACCGAGTCGACGCTCGAGCTGCTCAGCCCCCTCCCTCCTCCCCCCCACCGCCCTAACTCGCACCCGCACAAGCACGTCTTCTCGCTCAACACCGCCGGGTCGAACCGCTTACTCTTCTCCTGCCCCACCGACCAAGACCTCGTCCGCTGGACGACGGGTCTGCGTCTCGCCGCGTGGGAGCGCTCCCGCCTCGAGGAGATCTACACCGGCCATCTCATCCAGGCGGGCCGCCGCGAGCCTCGTTCGCCAATTACGGGAGGCCGCTTCGAGGGCTGGGTCCGTGTTCGTGTCATGGGCGGTATAGAGTGGCACCGTCTGTGGCTCGTCCTGTCCGACCCCGCCACGCTGGCTCCCGAGACTGCGGGTACACAGGGCAGGCGCCGCTCGTCCTTCTTCGGCCTGGGCCACGAGAAGCACGAGACCATCCAGGAGCCAAACACTGGTGTCCCCATGGCGTCGTTCTACAACGAGCCCCGCACCGCCAAGAACCGCACCTCCTCGATGCCCGTTCTCACTGTCACGAACGTCACCCAGGCCTACGCCATGTTCCCCGAGAGGCTCGAGGTTATCTCGCAGTCCAACCTCATGAAGATCGTCGGCCGCGTTAGCGGCGAGCTCGTCACCATCGAGGGTGGCTTGCGCGAGTCTGGCTGGGCCATGATCATGCCCGAGGCGCCTGGCGAGGAGCCTTCTACCGCGCCTAACCATGTCTCGCCGCTTGGCATCATGATGCGCTGGGTCACCGCGTTCCACGACGCCTTCAAGCTCTACGGACGCCCGGAGCGGTACGCGTGGAACGAGAATGACCCCAGGAGTCTGTTCTTTGGTTATCCCCGCGGCGAGTTCCGCGGCGACCTCTTCCTCACGATGGACGAGGCCATGCGCGCCAACCAGCGCCTCAACACGCCGGCCATTCGCGGCCAGTTCATCGGCCTTGTGCAGCGTAGAATGAGCCAGCGTCCTCGCGTGGACCAGGTCAATACGCCGCCTGTGGAGGAAGAGGAGGATCCCAAGCTTGCGCAAGAGCGTGCCTACGTGCGCCAGGCCGAGCAGGAGTCGGCCGCCGCGCACCAGGCGCACCAGCAGCAGTTGCAGCAGCAGCAGAACGGACAATCCAACTCGTTCACCCTCCCTCCTCTGCAGTTCAGCGACGAGAACGACCAGGACAGCTCCTCCGGGTCCGCCGCGGCTGTGGCTGGCGCTGCGGCCGCCGGAACCATCGCTGCTGGCGGTGTTGCCGCCATGTACCATGACGACCCGCGCGCCCTCACGCCCATCACCGAGTCGGATGCGTCGCGCCACAACTCTGCTCGCCGCCCCGCAGCTGGCGCTGATGCTGAGGTCGGTACCGCGCTTGGCTCTCCCACGCCCGCCTCGAGAACGGTCCCTGCGACGAACATGGCGCCGCACGCCTACCAGCCGGAGGTCCCTCCGGGTCAGCAGGCATGGGGCCAGAACCAGTCGCGTGCTCCGGTGCAGAAGGGCGACGCTACTGTCGGTGCCGTCGCGGCGAACCCTACTGCTCCCCCCGTTCGGCCAGTGTCGATGGCCACATTCGGCAACCGCGAGTCAAGCGACGACATCAACTCTCCTGCGGCCAGCGTCTCGTCGCCCAGCCGCGATACCAGCATGCGCCAGGGAACGCTGCACTCGGAGGACTCGCAGCCCACCGTCTGGTCGCAGTCCTCCGCTGCTACGCCGACTGCCGCCAGTCCGAACACGCCGTTGAACGCATCCTACAACCCGTCGTTTGCAAGTCACATCCGAACCTCGCCGCCTGCGAATGGCGTGGCGAACGGCAACATCGCGAGGATGAGCCCGCCCGCCGTGCGGGACAGCCCCGCGCCTCCTCCCATCGCCAAGAGCCCTGGTATGATGCCCACTGCTGCTGCAGGCGTCGTACCGGAGGCTGCCAAGCCCGCCACTTCGCAGTTCGCTCAGCAGCAGCCGCAGAACGCGCAGGCGTTCGCCCCCGGTCCTCAGGCAGCCCAGTCTCAGCTCGCTGGCCAGCCCTCGTCGCCGCCCGTCACTTCTCACCAGCCCCCCGCTGCTGCGGCGTCGCACTCTAGCCACAGCCACTCGAAGTCGAGCCACGCGACGATTCCGGCCGCGGCTGCTGGCGTCGCTGCGGCAGGGGCTGCCGCCCTTGGGGCCCAGGCCTTTGCGCGCCAGAGCCCCCCTCGCGGCAGCCCGCCTTCGGACGGCACCCTCCACCAGCCGAAGCCCTCGCGCTCCCAGCGCATGTCCATGACGGAGGTTCCAGGCCTGCGTGAGGAGCCCGCTGCCATGTACCTCATGAACATGGTGGAGGAGCCTGCTCTTCCTGCGGGTCTCCAGGGTAACAAGGTCGCCCCAGGCGCCGGCGCCGGCACTGGCCCCGCCGTGCCCCCCGCCCCTGCTGCCGCTGCCATCACAACGAACGCTCCTCGCAACGCGTCGCCGGTCAGACAGGCTCCTGCGCCCGCCCAGGCGCCCGCATCGCCTCCAAAGGCCATGCCTGTCTCGCCAATCAAGGCTGCCCCTGCCCCTGCTGCAGCGCTTGCCGGCCCCGCTGCGACTGCGACGCGTGCGGCCGCTCCCCACACGTCTCCCCCTCCAAACTTCTCCACCTCGCCCGTATCCGCCAGCGGCCCCATCGCCAAGTCGATGCAAGCTAGCCCGCCGCAGCAGCCGCAGCAGCCACCCGCTGCACCCGCCAACACGTCTCCCAGCTTGGCGTCGACTGCGCTTCCTGTCGCTGCTGCTGGTGCTGGCGCTGCTGCGCTTGGTGCTGCTGCGGCCCACTACTCCCGGTCTCCTCCCGCCAAGGAGCCGTCGCCATCGCGTTCCCCGGCTTCGGCCGGCTCGGACAAGCCCTCGCGGCCCACGATTGTGACTGCGTTCGACCAGCATCACGGACGCCCGGGCGTTCAGCGCAAGCCATCTGGCGCGCGTGCGCAGCAGCAGCCGTTGAGTGCGGTGAGAAGGGGCAGTGGAGGGTCTGGCGAGATTATCCCTGCGATTCAGGAGAAGGTGGAGGTTGGACGCAACGCCACGGTGCCAGGCACGGTCGACGACCATCGCGTCTTGGCTTCACCAACTGCATCTGCCATCACTTCTCCAACCACTCGTGCGCCCCCCAACGCCAACAAGATGCACGACTTTGCGCCAGACACCGCCGCCTTCCTCGCCTACGCCGACGAGCCCACCCCCGCTCCTGCGCACAACCGCGCCAAGCTCCCTTCCCCGCCCCAGCCCGCTCAGGAGGCACGTTCGTCATTCGCACCCTCCAAGCAGGCGGCCGAGCGTCGTGCGAAGGCCGAGGCTGCGGCCGCCGAGAGCCAGCGCGCGATGAACCTCCCCGGTGCTGGACGGCAGAAGGCTGCCCAGAAGCCCGACAACTGGGATGGCAGCGACACGGACGAGAGCGAGGATGACGAGGACGGTGCGGTCCCTGCCCAGGAGCGCCGCGGATCGCGTGCCTTGCCCTTGCTGCCTCAGCCTCCAACGATCCAGCAGCCGCAACAGCAGCAGCAGCAGCAGTTCAGGCAGCAGCAGCAGTTCAACCAGCCGCAGTTCAACCAGCAGCCATACCAGCAGCAGCAGCAGTTCTATGCCGGCCCCGGGCCTGTCAACGGTGACCGCTTCGAGCCTCCCAACATGAACAACCTCTCCATCAACGACCCTCGCTATGACCGCCCTCGCTCCCGCTCCCCACCTGCCCCTCACCGCCACCTTCCCCAGCAGCCGCCGCAGCTGCAGCAGCCTGCTCCCGAGCCCGAGGCCCCGCGCCAGCAGCAGCGTGCAGCCCCCTTGCCTCAGCCTCCAGCGGCCAAGACCAACGTGTGGAACGCCAACTTCGAGGTCGAGCACGGCATGGACCGCAAGGGCACGTTCGTCGAGCTCGAGGAGCCGCAGGTTGCGCTCACGAAGGCGTTTACCCCAGGCGGTCTCATCCAGGCGGGCATGCAGGACAAGCGTGACCGCTCGGCCAAGCGCCAGGAGGAGGTTGCGCGCGAGACGGGCTCGGCACTTGTCAACGTGCCGGAGCCTCCTCCCCCTCCTCAGACCGGTCTCGTCGGTGCCGTGGCCGCGCACGAGCGCGACCGCAAGAACCCCGGCGGCATTGGTGCCACGCTCACCGACCGCGACCGCGAGCGCCGTCTTGCCGAGGACCGCCAGCGCAAGATCGAGGAGCTGCAGCGCCAGCAAATGGAGCACATGCAGCAGCAGTACACCGGCGGTGGCATGTACCCCGGCCAGTTCCCCGGGTACGGCTACGGGATGCCTCCCATGGGCTTCAACGTGAGTCTACACCGCTCGTCTCAAGCTAACGGGCAGCCTTACGGCATGCCGATGAACCCCGCCGCGCAGCAGCACGCCATGATGGCGGCGCAGATGGCGTACCAGCAGACCATGATGGCCATGTCGCAAGCAGGTTCGCAGGCCGGTGACGCGCCCGACGGCCGTGTCTCGCCGCAGAGCCAGATGCGCATGTCGCCCCAGCCCTTCCAGATGGGCCAGATGCCGCCTATGGGCTTCCCAGGCTACGGTGGCATGCCGACCCAGAGCATGTACGGCGGCTTCGGCGGCTACGGCATGCCCGGCATGGGCCCCGGCTCGGCGTGGGGCGGCTCGCAGGCCCACTACCAGCAGGGCCTCGGTCCCGGCAATGGTGGCCACAGCCCCGTCGGCGGCTCGTACCCGGGCTCTGAGAGGGGCGACGAGCGCCAGGCCAGCTAAGGTCGGCGCAAACATCTCCACTTCACCCTCGATGTGGTAGCTACGACTCCCACTAAGCAAAATTGTCGCAACGTCGAGTGATCGTATGGACAGTTAGTTGATATCTATTTCTTATTCCGCTGGTAGGAGTCTCTTGTGATGGATACGTTATAGATGCTTGATCTACACCTCGTGAGCGTTGCACGTCGTCTGTGTTGTTGTGATGTCAGTGGGGTGGACTGTCATCTGATGTCCGTCCTGGCCCACATCGCAACTTTTTTTTGCTTCCGCTTGGCAGCTTCAGTGCAACACTGCCTCTGCCCAGAGCGCTCGCTCGCACGAGCCAGCTGCGACAGACGGGGCATGTCACCTGCTTGGAGGCGACAACAGCGGGCCCCCTCCTAACCTCCGCTGCGCCGCACCCCTTCTGCACCTCTACAGCCTCAGCCTCAGCTTCCGCGGCAGTCACCCCTCCCTCCTCCGCGCAACCCCGCGCAACACAACACGGTCATGCAGGTGGTGATCGCATATCACGATCTGGTACATAAACCCCTGGGGTGGCCTCTACATCCGTCCGTCCGCAACCGCACCAATGCGCGATACGCTTAGAAGCGGAGCTTGGAGAAGAACCAGCGGTT
>JAMALN010000839.1:0-17041 GCA_023630115.1 Cutaneotrichosporon sp. PK4640 | reverse complement strand
CCGGCGCCACCTCCACTACCCACCACCCACGTGTTGTACATTGCATGCCATCCCCACATTATCTGATCGATTGAGACTCCGACACCGTCCATCGGAGCGAGCAACGACGCCACAATGGCCTGGGCGGAACCAGGTAGCCTTGATAACAGAGAATTCACAGAAGGTCGGCAGTACTGCTGAAGGTCTCGAGGAGCGCCACGGAACGCGAGGCGTACGAGGCGTGCGAGTTGATGTTTTGGATTCAAAGTAAGGTGGTCCGAGCGTAAGGGGTTTCGGGCGGGTGGCCGGGGTGGGGAGGGGGGTGGACCGTTACACTCCAAGCTCCAAGTGTTATTGACCCCCAGATCGGCGGCCCCAGCGCTCAACGCCACCCTTCAACCGCCCCTCACTACCTCGCAACCTCGCACCATTCCCCCCCCCCATGGCCCCCTTCCCCCTTCATTGTCCTCGCACGCCTGCATACCTCTTGGGACCCAAACAATCCTCCTCATCCACTCACCATCTAACAAACACCCCAAACCACCTTGTCACTCCCGATCCCTCTACTCGAGTACGGTCACCGATCCAAGCGGGAGTAGCCTAGAGTGGCAACAGTCGAGTGGCGAGAACCTCCCCCTCGACGAGGTCCGAGCGACCACGGGCGGTCTCGACCAAACACAGACGCCGAGAGTGTTGACAACATTCCCCCTCCCCCCTCCCCCCTCCCCCCTCGCCTCCCTCGAGCTCCCTCTCCTCTCCCCCATTTCTCCCCCCAAGCAGGTCATTGCGAAGAAAAAACAAGCACGCTCAAGCCACACACACACTGCCTTCCTCCACCTGCCCCCCATCCTTTGACAACCTAACAACCCCTTGCACAACCTATCTCATCTCTCTCTCTCTCTCTCTTCCCCTTCCCCATCCACCAGCTACACCCAAGTCTTCCTCGGCACCTTGACCATGGCGTCCACGCCGCCGCTGTCTCCGACACCGCGGCGGTGGAGCCCTGCCGGCAAACCCTCACCAGTCATCCAGACTCTGACGGCGCTGGCAGACAACCCCGACCGATCCCTCCTCTCCCCAACACCTTCCTCAAGCACCTCCGTCCCCGAGATCACCACCACCTCACCCTCTCCCCAACGCCATGGCCCCGACGCCATCACGCCACAGTACACGGGTGGCACGCTCGTGACGCTTGACGCGCGCTACGACGACCTCTTTGCGCAACTGGACGCGCTCGCAGCGCCATCAGCCATCGACTCGCCCACACCCAGCGGCCCAGCGCGCCAGCTCGTCTCGTCCCCCGCCACTTCGCCCCCTCAATCACCCATCACTTCCAGAACTCCCACCGGGCCCTCGCCCAGCCACACGCCCGTGCAGCAGAGAATGCCCGCCCAGCCGGGCCTGCACGGGCTGGGCATCTCGATCCGCACTGGCCCCCGCACACCCGACATCCTCGACACCCTCACCGAACACACGGAGCCCAGCTCGAGCGAGTCGGGCCGTAGTTCGGGCCCAGCGCGCCTCCCCAAGTCTCAGGAGCTGCCGTCGCCGTCCAGCCCCGTCAAGCGTGGCGGAGGCAAAGGCGTCAGGAGCCTGCGGGACTTCTTTGAGGAGAAGAAGGCTGAGACCCAACTGCCGTCTTCGTACAGAGGCTCGCCGGGCAAGGGCGGCCTCCCAACACCCGCCAACTCGAGCTCACCTGTCAAGCCGACTGCGACTGTGCCCGCACCCGCCTCGCCCGCAGCTCCCGCCGTTCCTCCGCCATCAACGCGGCTCTTCTCCCCGCCCTCTCCGAAACCTAAAGGCCTCTCTCCATCGCCTGTGGGGCCTAGATCGCCTCTCCCCAAGGAGCCGAGCTCTCAGGCGCCCCAGTCGAGTTCAGTTAGAAGCATTATAGCCTCCTGGAGCGCGCATACGGCCACCGAGACGGCTGCGGAGCAGCAGGGCTTACGTCGCGACCGCGCAACCAACTTCAGTCTACGTCGCCGGCGGAGGCATGACAGCTTGTCGAGCCTGGCCGAGGTCGCGTCCGACCGTGGAAGCACCATGTCGCCGTCACCAACTTCGACGGGCAAGCTCTCGCCGGCCAACGTGCCCCGCGACCCATCACCGGCACCTTCGGTGCGTGCCAAGTCGGCGCCCAAGGTCGTTACAGGCTCGGTAAGTTTGGGAATGGGCTCGCTGACTCTAGCCCTTATGCGTCGGGACGGTGTACTTCTTCAACGTTCACGACCCGATAGACCCCGAGATGTACTCTTGGGTACAGACTGACGCGCGGCTGTACGTCGACGGGCTCCAGCTCAACTGGCGCACGTCCGAGGGTGCGCAGGCCCAAGTGACGCTCGATCTCGAGTTCTGCGAGGGTGGGTGACCAAGTGTCTCAGTAACTGACGGCGCAGAGATCCAGTCGATGTACTGCCCGACACACCCCGAGGCCACGGACATTAGTGCTGTCGCAGCGCGCAAGCAGGGCATCGCCGAGATCCTGTACCCTCTCAAAGTTGTGTATGACGACGGCAACGAGCGCATCGCCTTCGACTCGGCGCGCGAGCGAGGTGAGCTGTTCTAGACAGGATCAAAGCTGACACTAGCCTCGTGGTCAGGCGCGGTGTGGAAGGTGCTCGAGCAGAGGCACGCGATCGTGCGTGCACCTTCCGTTCTCAGCAACCGATCGGGCACGGGCTCAGGCTCAGGTTCCACGAGATACAGCAAGGGAGGTACACCCCCGACCGCGCACCAGACGACCGACGATGCTGTGATTAGCACGGCGGGCGGGTTTGCCGCGCCGCTCGCGTCCCGCGACTCACGCCGCTTGGCGGCCGGGGGCGTGAAGCGCCGCTCCCTCCGCCGGGTTGCGAGTGACATGGACATGCGCGAGTTGGCCGACGCGGCGCCCATGCTCACTCCTGAGGTGGCCAAGCGACCGACCAGTAGAGACTTCGTGTTCGCTAGAGGCATCCCACCTCCACCTCTTTCCCCACAGCCGTCCTCTCTCACCCCAAGCAGCTTTGGGACGGCGCTGAGCCGCTCCCCGGCCTCCCGAAGCCGCTCGGGCACGAGCTCGCCGCGCGGGCGCTACTCGCCATCCTCGAGCGGTGACAGCTACCGCACTCCGGCGAGCTCGCGGGACTCGCGCATCTCGACGCCACGCGATCGCACTAGACCCTCGTCTCCCACCCCCTCGAGCGAGCGCTCGATATCGTCCCTCTCCTCGGTCGTCACCGCGCCCGTGACGGTCCCCCTGCCAAGTGAGCCGTCCACTCCGCGCCGCCGCTCGCCAGTCTCCGCCGAGCAGACGGGGTCGACGGGCTCAGGCTCGGGTACTGCAGTGCCTCGCGCCCATTCACACGGCTCCGGTTCTGGTTCCGACAGGCAGCGAGGCTACCAGTTGTACGACCGGCCGATGGACGAGGTCAACGTCGAGCGCAGCAACACCTTCAACCACGCCCAGCAGAGCGTGTACGGCTCGACACAACCCAGCTCTTTTGACACAGCCCAGCCTCCCAGCAGCTTCGGCACGGCCCCACCGGGCACTGCATACGGCACGGGTGTCCCGCCCAGCAGCTACGGTACAGTGCCTCCTAGCAGCCAGTACGGATCGGCACCGCCACCCAGCTCGTTTGGGACAGCTCCTCAGCCCAGCAGCTTCGACACGGCGCCTCCTAGCAGCCAGTATGGCTCCTTGCCGCCTCCGAGCTCGGTTGGCACAGCTCACCCCCCCACCTCGTTCGGAACTGCCCCGCCAACGAGCTCGTTCGGCACCGCACCCCCTGGGACGGAGTACGGCTCGGCCCCAGCACCAAGCAGCTTCGGCACTGCTGTACCAGTCAGCAGCTTTAGCACGGCGCCACCTGGGAGCCACTACGGCTCGGCGCCACCACCGAGCTCGTTTGGCACCGCCCAACAGCCCAGCAGCTTCGGCACTGCGCCTCCAGGGAGCCAATACGGCTCGGCGCACCCACCCAGTTCCTTTGGGACCGCCATGCCACCAAACAGCTATGGCACAGTTCCGCCAGTCAGCAGCTACGGGTCGGCTCCTCCGCCAAGCTCCTCCGGCACCGCTCACCCTGGCACCGCTCACCCTGGCACCGCGTACGCGAGCGCTCAGCCGCCCAGCACCTTCGGCACTCCTGGCCAAGGGAGCACGTACGGCAGCGCACCTCCTCCTCCCAGCGCGGCAGAGACGGCGCAGCAGGGCAGCCTGTATGGTAGCGCGCCGCCGCCGCCAAGCACCCTCATGACCGCGCAGCAGGGGAGCGCATACGACACGCCCAGTGTTCCGACTTCCTTCGCCGACCCTGCCAGCAACTATGGGTCCGCCCCTACGCCGAGCTCATTCGCTACTCTCCAGGCAAGCACGCATGCTGCGACGGCGCCATCTGCCTCGGCGACGGAGCACACGGCGCATCCTCCCTCTACGCCCTCCAGCTCGTCTCAGAGCTCGTCATCCAAGAGCTCTAGCTCTAGTTCACCCAGCTCGAGCTCGTCAGGGGCAACGTCAAGAGGCGCGCCTCAGAGCAACTATACTACAGCAACCCCTGTGCCGACCACGACTGCATTTGTGTCTGGACCGCCTCCCACTCCACCGGTGACGCGGTTTGGTACAGCTACCGAGCCCTCAAGTTATGTCTCTGGCGCCCCGACGGCGACGCGGTATGGCTCCGCAGCTTCTCCCTCGTCCTACGGGACGCCAGAGGCATCCACTTCGAGCTCGAGCTACAACACGGCGTCGCCAATCGGCCCGGAGCTTGACGCAGCGATGCACCCTCGCGACTTCACGCGCGCTACAACACCCGTCAGCGAGCCTGACGTCGACTTTGCGATGCTCGCCGAGCTAGAGCGCTTGTCCTCCGTTGGCTCGGTGGCCTCGTCCCGCCCATCGACGCGGATACCCGGCCCTCGGAGCAGCATGTACGGCACAGCTGCTGAGATGTCGTCGTACGGTACTGCCACGACTGCCGTCTACAATGCCGCGAGCGAGTGCAGAACCAGCGAAAACTACGCGACAGCCAGCTCCATGCCCTCTCTTGTGACAGGGCGTGCGCCGACGAGCCTCCAGTCCAGCTGGGAGCCTACGCTCGCCGAGACGGTTGGGTCGCCGCCTCTCAGCATGCGCCCTCCTCCGAGCTCGGCATATGCCCCAACGCTACCCGAGACTGTTGGCTCACCACCCCTCGCGATGCCACGTTCGCGCCCTGCACCATCAAGCCACATGTCGACCATCCTCGAGGATGTCGGCAGCCCACCCCCGTCCATGCGTGCGCCACCCGCCTCGAGCTGGGTCCCCACCGTCGTTGAGAGCATGGGCAGCCCGATTCTCTCAATGCGGGCGCCGCCATCGAGCTATGTCTCTACCGTCCCGGAGAGCGTTGGGTCACCGCCACTCGGGAGGCACGCGGCGCCATCGACGCACGTCTCGACGATGATCGAGAGCTTGGGCTCTGTACCGTACTCGCTGCGGGCACCGCCTCCCTCGACAAGCGTCTCGACGATCGCAGAGAGTGTCGGCTCCTCTCCGCTCTCTATGCGGGCTCCACCTCCCTCGACGCATGTTCCGACCATCGCTGAGAGCGTTGGGCCCACCCCGCGGTCCATGCGTCCACCGCCGCCGTCAACACACGCTCTCACGATCGCTGAGAGCGTAGGCCCTGCCCCGCGCTCGATGCACGCTCCATCTCCATCCACAGTGCAGCCGACAGAGGTCGAGTTCCTCGGCCCACCTCCACCCTCCATGCGCGGCCCTCCCCCTTCAACCACGCTCGAGACGGTCCCCGAGTCCCTCGGCGCCCCTCCTTCGGTACACGCACGCGCTCCGCAAAGCATTTCTACCGCCCAATCTCTAGCCGGATCCCCTAATCCCCCGAGTCTCACCACCACTGCCACTGATAGCACGAGCTATGTGACGCCCCCAGAGCAGAGCATCTCGACGGCGCAGTCGACCGCCGGCTCGACTCCGCGCATCCACCGCAAGCCCGTACCCCGTGGCCCTCCTGAGGACCCCACACCGCCTTCGACCCACATCTCCTCTTCGAACGACTCTTCTGCCACGCCGACCGCGTCTAGTTCGAGTACCGGAGTCGACTACAACATGCTTCGGCTCATCAACTATCTCCAGGGCCAGGAGCAGGTTCGTCAGGGGCAGACGACTCGCATGGAGTCCCAGCTCGAGCGCATTGAGGCCAAGGTCGCCAAGTTGGACAAGCTCGGAGTTCTCGACAAGCTCGACAAGCTTGACAAGCTCGACCGCCTGACCGACTTTGAGGCCAAGCTCATGTCCCTCGACAACGTCCCGCCGCCCGTTCCGTCAAAGGATGGACATAGAGGATTCTTGGGCTTCGGAGACTCTTCATCGGACTCCAGCTCAGACTCGGGCTCGGACACGTCCTCAGAGTCGAGTGTCGATACAGCACGTCCTGTCACGCCGCCGCCTCTTGTGCTCCCCGCTGCCTACTCTCAGCGGCTCGACGACATCGCGACGCTGCTCGGTGCGGTGCTGGGACAGCAGAAGGATATCTCCGACGAGCTCGGCCGCCGCCGCACGTACGAGATCGAGATCGACTCGAGCCGTCACATCACCCTCCCACGCATCGAGGACCTTCTGCGCACCATCCTCGAGCGCGTCGAGGAGCCCGACTACAGCAGCTATGTGACGGGCTTAACCAAGGCGCCAGCTCCACGCAAGCGCCGCGCGAGCGACCCACCTTCGGAGAGTGACATTGGAGAAGGGCCGTGGTACGCCGGGGCCGGGACCGTGATCTCGGATGCGAGTGGGCTCCGTGTCCCACCCAACAGCGAGGTCGGAGCACCGCGTACGCCATACCTCACTCAGTCGCTGCTGAACGAGGACGTGGGATCCCCCGACTTTGACGACGAGTACGCTCTCGACAACCTCCCACCAGCGCACCCGCCGAGCGAGCCGCACATCCCACACGCCCAGCCTCCGCAGTTTTACCGCCGCCAGCAGGTTCATCCCGACGGCCAAGTTTCCCAGCAAGTCTACAGAGGCGAGTATGAGCCCGGGCTCGAGGGCGTGTACCCGTATGAGGACCAGTACTACGACGATGCGCCTGATGTCGAGCGCGCTCCCGCCCGCCCCGTGCCCTTCCGCAGCAGAGGCGCGCCGCAGGAGGAGCGGTACGAGGACGCCGTGTCCGAGGAGACGCAGCAACGGCCGTTCAACCGCGGCCCCACGCCCCAGACCCTTGGCCTGCCTACACCCGTCAACGAGCCTCGGCGCCTGCCCAGGCAGCGCACCGCCCAGAATGCCGCCCCCGGTGCTGCGCCTCGTGGTGTTCCTGTTCAACCCGGCCTTCAACCTGGTACTGGCCATCTCCCTCCTCCCGCTTCTGGTCCTGGTCTCTCCGCTCGCTGGCGCCCGAACCGCCGTGGCCCGCCGATGACGCGCAGCTACTACCGCCCTGGCTACCAGCCACCTGGCATTGCGTTCCCCATCGGCGGCCCCCCGATGGTCGGAATGCCCCCGCCCGTGCCCATGAGCATGGGCATGCCCGGTTTCCAGCCCGCCTTCCCCGGTCCCGTTGCTCCTGGTTTCCTCCCTCGCATGCGCCCCGATGATGGCCTTGGTAACACGACCAGTGGTACCAGCGCCTCTGAGTCCGGCTCGAGCTCCAGCTCCAGCTCGCCGAGCGGCAGCGGCACCGACTCGCAGTCTACTACGTCCAAGGTCACTTCCAAGAGCAAGACAACGGCACCGAGCGAGCCGGCGACACCCACCGTCCAGCTCCCGGCTGTTCCGCCTACCCCTGTCGCTGAGGCTAGAAACATCACGATCAACGTCCACCCTCCCACTACCTCTGCTGCCTCGTCCTCCGACCATGCGCCCACTGTCCCGCCTGCCCCGCCCTCGTTCCCCGGTACCCCGACCCCGATCCCCTCTGCCCCACCGTCCACCGTACCCCCATCCACTGCTCCGCCGACCGCGATTCTGCCCAGCTCGTCCATCTCTTCGGTCAGCGAGCCCGACGACCTCCACTGGAAGATGTTCCGTATGCGCGAGGCGCAGGGCGAGCAGCAGAACGACATGGCACGTTACCTCCACGGCATGAGCGACCAGATCAAGGACATGGGCGACTCGGTCAGCCAGGAGCTCAAGGGCGTCCTCGAGCAGATCAGCCAGATGCGCTCCGACCGCCGCGCCGAGCGCGTCAACGCCCGTGTGCTGCCCGATGGAACCGTTCAACTCATGTCTGGCGAGATCGTTGACGGCGTCCGGGGCGCACCCACCGCTGGCGCTCCGGCTTCCGTCTCACCTACAGGCTGCCACGTTGAGGGTCGCATGCTCCCGGACGGCACGGTCATGGTCGGCGACAAGGTTGTCGTTGGCATCCAGGGACTGCCGCGGGCTGCTGCTACTGCCGACGAGGAAGCCGAGGAAGCAGCTCGCGAACGCGAGCGCGCCGCCGACGCACGTCTCCGCGCCGTCGAGGAGAAGATCGCTCAACTCCTCGGCGTTCAGACCCCCAGGGAAGACCACTTCTCGCTTCACGATGAAGCGTCATCGTCATCGGCATCGACTCACAACACATCGGAACGGACAACGGAGAAGACTATGGAACGGACAGAGACGACCACGGAGACCAAGGAGAAGACGGGCATCAACCCACGCACTGGTCGCCCGCTCACGATCCCTGCGCCGCTCTCACAGTCGAGCCAGCCAGGCACGATCGTAAAGGAGACTATCGAGGAGGTGAGCCTCTACCTTCCCGCAAAGCTGACAGCAGATCAACAGGATAACTGGTCAGGGACCTGGCAAGCAAACGACAACCACGACGACCGAGGTTACCCCCGACGCGCCGGCAAAGGCTGCTCTCCCGACTCCACCTACCCCCGCTTCTGGATCTGGCACTGGCGCAGCTGCAGTCGCAGCTGCAACTGGAACCACGAGTGCTACTGGAACTGGCAACAAGCCTACGACCGTGTGGAGCACGACGCCACCCAAGAACGACACAACCAAGCCGGTCACGGAGGTATCCAACATAGGCAACGCACCTATCGTCCCAGGCCAGGACTCCAAAGCCAGTGGCGAGCCCAAGACCGACGTCACCGCGCGCATCGACCCGCCGCTCAAGGTGGTCAACGAAACGGTGGAAGAGACAAAGACCACGACGTCTCCACCGGTCCCACCGTCCTCCTCCAAGGTCTCTGGGGCGTCCACCGCACCGTCGACTCCGGGCGGCTCATCTGCGGCTGGTACAGCGTCTACCGCGCCCACTACGCCCGCGATGAACGAGGCGCCACTACCCGACCCCACTTCACCTGGGAAGGGCGGCAAGACAGTCTCGTTTGCAAACGCCCCGCTCGGCAAGACTGGTTCGGGCGAGCCACCCAAGAAGGACGGCGATGCAGGCAAGGGCAAGGGCAAGGAGAAGGACGGCAAGGCCAGCCCCGCGCCCGATGGCAAGGTGGATGCTGGTGCCAGCCAGACTGTTCCACTGCCCGGTCCTCCGCCGGGCCACCAGCCAGTATACGAGCCCGTAACCATGCCGGACGGCAGCAGTGCTGTCTTCTTCCGCGGATACGTTCCTATCCTCAAGCCGCCAGTCGCGCCTGCCGCGCCAGTCGCCGACGCGGGCAAGGGCAAGGCGGACGCCAAGGCTGACGCGGGCAAGGTTGATGCCGACAAGGCGAGCGCTGGCAAGACTGACCAGCCAGCGGACCCCAAGGCCAACGCCAACCCCACGAAGAAGCCCGAGGAGGCCAAGAAGCCCGAGGAGGCCAAGAAGCCCCAGAAGACCGACCCTCCCTCGCGGCCCGGTACACCTGCGCCGCCAGTTACGCCGATCGCAGGGCTTCCTACTAGCGCCGCCGACCAGGCCGCCAACCAGGCGGCTGACAAGCCGCAGCCGGCCAAGCCGGGCCGCAAGCCAGTGCCGGCAGAGAACGCGCCGGCCAACGTCCCCAACGCCCAGAGCGACAAGCCGGGCGCTGGCGCCTCCAAGCCCGATGCCGGCAAGAACCCAGACGGCAAGCCTCCTGGAGACCCGATCCCTCCTGGTGGCCCGAAGCCTCCTGATGACCCCAAGCCTCCTGGCGGCGGTGGTCCAGGCGGCAGCGGTCCAGGCGGCGGTCCAGGTGGTGGTCCAGGTGGTGGTAGAGGCGGCAAGAAGACGGGAGACGGTGGTAAGCCACCCGGAGGGCCTGCTGCTCCCGCCGCACCTCCACCCCACCACTGCGAGCACTGTTGCCCGAACCCCGCTCGTGCTGGCCTCGGCAATGCGCCGCCCGTTCCAGCCCCTCCTGCACCCAAAGCAGACACGCCTGCTACTACCAAGCCGGCCGACAAGCCAAAGCCAACGGAGACGTCCGCCGCTGCTGCTACGCCGGCTCCTGCTCCCACCGCTCCAACCCCTGCAGCCGCGGCTGCACCCAAGGCGCCCGCCGACGACAAGAACAAGGGCAAGGAGGGCGACAAGGGCAAGGCCGCCGATAAGAAGGACAACGCTGCTGGTGCCGCTGCCGGTGCTGCCACGAGCAAGCCGGCCGACGCCGGCAAGGACAAGAAGGAGGGGGAGAAAGCGGGAGAGAAGAAGGATGCGGAGGCCAAGGACAAGGGCAAGGGCAAGGATACCGCCGACCCCACCACGGCCGCTGCGGAGGCGCTCGCCGAAATCAAAAAGGCTCTCGTAGGTTTCCAGGGTGTGCCTCAGCTGACAGCAGGATGCCCTCATTGGGGACCAGAAGAGCTGGAAGAAGGAGTACGACGCCGCGAGTGCGGACAAGAAAAAGCGGCGCGAGACCAAGGCCGCCGAGAACAAGAAGGCCGCGGACATTCTGGACAAGATCCTCGCGGGCGTGGAGAAGAACAAGGGCACGCAGCCCGTGCTGGACGCGATCAAGAAGTTTGGCGACGACGAGGCAGCCTTCCTGCGCAAGCTGGCGGACCAGACCGTCGAGCACGGCTCGAACCAACACAAGAACACCGTCGAGGAGGTCAAGAAGGCCGCTCGCGAGCAGGTCGCGTTCAACCTCGCTGGCTACCTGGACAATTTCTCCCGTGTGCTCGCAAACGAGGTCAAGGTGCTGCTCAAGGAGGTCGGCGACATGCGCGAGGCGCGTCGCGGCCTCTACTACGAGCTTGCCGACCTGCTGCTCCTCAAGGGCCGCCAGAGTGGTGGAGACCTCATGGCAGTCGTGCCTTACCCATCCAAGCCACCCACCAAACCGGGAGAGAAGAAGGTGAGTTCGCCGGGCCGTCCACTTCCAACACTCCTGGATCCGAGCTGACAAGCAGGAGGAGAAGAAGCCGCAGGGCGAGAAGAAGCCTCAAGGCCCACCCCAGTGGACCAACTTCGTCCTCCCCACCCCGCCCGCCATGGGCATGCACGTACCCCCAGGTGCGCGCCCTTTGCCCAACCCCAACGTCGCGCCGGCCCCAGCCGTCGCCGTCCCCCCGCCGCCAGCAGGCATAGCCTTCAACTTGGTGCCCACGCCCATGCCCATGCCCGGTGGTGGACCCGCCACTGCGCGCCCGCTCCCCATCCCGGGCCAGAAGTAGATTCCGATATTTTGGGTACGAGTCCTTCGACATTTCAATCCGGTGTTGTTACGACAATAATGACTTATGAATGCATTGCTATTGTACATAGTTGCCGACCCGAAAGCGAGGTGCGCAGGCGGAGAGGCTACGAGTTGGAGCTGAAGGTGAGGTAGGCAGGCGGTCGATCTGTCTAACCTGGAGAAGATTACGCGCCCTCGTTGATGATCACGCCGACCTCGTCCACGCCCTTGCCACCTGCGGGCTCGGCAAAGACGTCGACGCCAGCCGCCAGCGAGTCGATGAGCAGCTGCAGCCGGCTGGGGCCAAGCGTGGGGTCGGACTGGCGTCAGCTGTGTTCCAAAGGCTCGTAGAGCTGTCTCCTTCCCTCTCCATGTCGCTCTGCTATGTGTGTCCGCCATCCATCCCACCTCCTCGTCGCAGACTCACCGCACGCATCGCCTCCAAGTCCCCGCCGAACCCCTCAACCATCTTCTCCATGTACACGCGCCGGAAGCGTGCGCGGCGGTCGTCCTCCTCCCCCTCCTTGGCGGGGAGGAAGGACGGGATGTCGCGCGGCGGCGGCGACGGCGAGAGGGTCGGTTGCCGCGGCCGCTCGGCCTTGGCCTTGGCGGGGGCGGCGCGCTTCACCGCGGGCTCGTCGTCCGAGTCGGACGACTCGGAGCTGTCCGAGTCCGAGTTAGATTCAGAGTCCGAGCTAGATTCAGAGTCGGACGACGTCGACTCGGCGCTCGAGCTCGCGGCCTTGTCCACATCCATCTTGTCCTCGTCGTCCTTGTCGTCGTCGCTCGAGTCCGAGTCCTCGGACGACGAGGTCGAGTACGACGTCGCGCGGCGGCGGCGCTTGCGTGGTCGCCTTGTCACGGGGGCGGGGTTCTCGGCGGCCATGGTGGTGTTGGTGGATGGATTGTTGACGACGGCAGCGATCGAGCCCAGTTGAATTTCTGAGGACCTCCACCCCTCCACTTTGCTCCCTCGGCTGCCCCACTCTTCCCTCTCCATTGACACGTGGCGTCCTTTCTGCCCCACTCCTTGCACTTCTATAGCCTGGGTATATCCTTCTGAGTCGAATTTGGATGCGGCTATATGCGGGTAGTAATTGGTCCCGCGCCGGACACCGGATGTCGAGTCGGAAAAGGGACACGGCCCACCCCACCACCCCACGTCACCCTCACCCCAACTCACCCTGGCCCCGCGGTTGTCGCTGGCGTGCTCGGCGCCGTGTCGCCCCTAGTTCGTTATTATCTCGGCCCACCTTGTACTCCTCTTCCTTTCTCTCCACTTCCCACTCCTCACCACTCACAACAATGGCCGAGGCTATCAAGCAGGTGTTCGCGTCCAAGAAGGAGCAGGTGAGCTCGTCCCGTGTACTTGCAGCTGACAGCAGGACCAGGCGTGAGTGCTTTCTCGAGGGGCGTCTTCTTTTGTCCGAGCGTTGTTGCATGCCGCTCGCCCTCCTTCGCGTCGGCAAGTGGCAGGCCCGACAATGTCTCGGACGTTGAATGGTCGCCGCACCTGTCCAGAGGCGGGGCGCCCCCTTCCGCTTCTCAGTCTCTGAGAGGCCAAACCCACTCCGCACCTCGGCAGCTACTAACCCGCAGGGCGTTTGTCACCTTCCTCACGGCCGGCTTCCCGACCGCTGATGCGACCGTGCCGCTCATGCTCGCGATGGAGAAGGGCGGTGCCGACATCATCGAGCTCGGCGTCCCCTTCTCTGACCCGTCGGCTGACGGGCCCGTCATTCAGGAGGCCAACACTGTGAGCTAAGAAACGCGGACTCAGCTCACACCAGATCGCCATCCAGAACGGCGTCGACTACCGCAAGTGCCTCGAGTACGTGCGCGAGGCGCGCTCCAAGGGCCTGAAGGCGCCCGTCATCTTCATGGGCTACTACAACTCGTTCCTGGCCTACGGCGAGGAGAAGGCCGTCCAGGATGCCAAGGACGCCGGAGCCAACGGCTACATTGTCGTCGACCTCCCGCCCGAGGAGGCCATGCAGTTCCGCAACGTCTGCAAGGACACGGGCATGTCGTACGTCCCCCTCGTCGCGCCCTCGACCACCATCGACCGCGTCAAGTTCCTCGCGACCATTGCCGACTCGTTCATCTACGTCGTCTCCAAGATGGGCACCACTGGCTCGTCGTCGGGCAGCAAGATCAACGTCGCGCTCCCCGACCTCCTCCAGCGCATCAGAAACTTCACCCCCGTGCCCCTCGCGGTCGGCTTTGGTGTCGACAACCGCACCCACTTTGAGTTTATCGCTGCCGCTGGCGCCGACGCCGTCGTGGTCGGCTCCAAGGTCATCAAGGTCGTCCGCGAGGCGCCCAAGGGCCAGGCCGAGTCGGCGCTTGAGGCATACTGCCGCAGCATGACCCTCATCGACGAGCCTCCCGTCACCCGCGCCACCCTCAACACCAAGCAGGCCAGCAAGCCCGACCCCGCTCTTCCCATCCCGCCCTCGACCGAGGACGGCAAGAGCGAGTTCGCTGTCCGCGCCGGCGAGAGGCTCCCGTCCAAGTTCGGGCCGTTCGGTGGTGCGTTCGTCCCAGAGGCGCTCGTCACCTGCTTGAACGAGCTCGAGGACGAGTACATCCGGGCGAGCAAAGACCCCAAGTTCTGGAAGGAGTACGAGGACATGTTCGAGTACATTGGCCGCCCGAGCAGCCTGTACTACGCCGACCGCATGACCGAGAAGATGGGCGGAGCCAAGATCTGGCTCAAGCGCGAGGACTTGAATCACACCGGCTCGCACAAGCTCAACAACGCTATCGGCCAAATTCTGCTCGCCAAGCGCTTGGGCAAGACGCGCATCATCGCCGAGACTGGTGCTGGCCAGCACGGTGTCGCGACTGCCACTGTCTGTGCCAAGTTTGGCATGGAGTGCGTCGTCTACATGGGCGCCGAGGACGTGCGTCGGCAGGAGATGAACGTCTTCCGCATCAAGATGCTCGGCGCCAAGGTCATCCCTGTGACCTCTGGGTCGCAGACGCTCAAGGATGCCGTCAACGACGCCATGCGCGAGTGGGTCACGCGTCTCGACACGACGCACTACCTCATCGGCTCGGCGATTGGCCCCCACCCATTCCCGACCATTGTGCGTGACTTCCAGCGCGTGATCGGTCGCGAGATCAAGTCCCAGGCTGCCGAGAAGTGGGGCGGGCTCCCGGACGCCGTCGTGGCGTGCGTCGGCGGCGGCTCGAACGCCATTGGCACCTTCTACGACTTTATCGAGGACAAGAGCGTGCGCCTCATTGGTGTCGAGGCTGGTGGCCACGGCATCGACACTGACGGCCACTCGGCCACCCTCGTCAAGGGTGTGCCCGGTGTCGTGCACGGCGCCGCGTCGTACATCATCCAGGACGTCATGGGCCAGCTTACGCCCACCCACTCGATCTCGGCTGGCCTCGACTACAACTCGGTGGGCCCCGAGCACGCGTACCTCAAGTCGATCGGCCGTGCCGAGTACATTGCCGCCGACGACGTGCAGTGCCTCACTGCGTTCCGCTGGCTCACCCAGAACGAGGGCATCATCCCCGCCCTCGAGTCGAGCCACGCGCTCTGGGGCGGCTTCCAGCTCGCCAAGACCCTGCCCAAGGACAAGAACGTTGTCATCTGTCTTTCGGGCAACGGCGCCAAGGACGTCGAGGAGGTCCTCCTCACCCTCAAGAAGAAGGAGTGGGCCGACAAGCTCGACTGGCACGTCGCGGCCTAAGCCCTCGGCTGCGGCCATGAGTGGAAGGAGGTATGCGAGTGAAAGCGAGCTCAAAATGTCATCTAGCATCCGCTGCCTAAGCAGCTGGAGTATGCAATAGTTGCTAAACTTGCTGCGGTGTCACATGAGCGGATACTCTAGACTACACTCAGGTGCACAGCTCACGTGCTCACGCCAGACATGAGCTTGTTGTCTTGGAATCCTGCAGATCCCCAGAGTGTGTTGAGACTCTGGTCAACGAGCCGCACCGCCCGCGCATTCACAGTGCCACTCAGACGCACTCTAACAAGCTTGCTTCGCGCCCGAAACTCGTGAAACCCGGGTCGGTCAAGAGCAATTCAGCAGCGCTTGCTGACGAGCGGAACCGAAAGACGACGCCACCGTGCTGTGTCTCAGCCCCAGGCACGCCCCCCGTATCGCCTCGCCCTTTCCGCCCCACTGCCTTCGCCCTCCCGCACAATGTCGCACTCGCATGCGCATGCATCTACACAGCGCCCCGTCTGCGATGCCGCTCGGGCCGCGAGGCGTGCGATGCACTGACCTGACATGTGTGGCTTCGGGGGCGCGGAACCGCGATGCAGCTTTGGGCTCCGCCTTGCTGCTCCAGATCTGCGATCGCACCTGCCATCGCGAGCCGAGCAGCGCCCCCCGGCCCTTTAAGCTTACGCCTGCCGTGTCGTTCGCTCGGCAACGATCACCCAACGCCCCGATCTGCTGGCAAGACCGCGCTGATCCAGTTCTGGACTCTTGGCGTCTGGACACGGCCGTGCCAGTCGCCGTGTTTCAGATGACGCATGCATGCGGGCAACGAAACTGCCCCAGTCGACTGGTGTCTGGGGCACGACGGAGCTGACTGCTACTGTACAGTGACGCCGATTGCGCTATCAGCTGGCGGTGTTGATCGCCATCAGCTGACCAGCATGAAGGCTGGCGGTGCCGTCAGCGGAACGCGCTCATTAGCGACATGAGCTGGCGCGTGAGAAGCGAGAAGCCAAACTACGGCGCCACCCACGTTTCTATTGCCAGCCAGCCAAGCGGCGTGCCGCATCCGCTGTCTGTCGCACGCAACGGCAGGGCGCAGGCACACCATGCCGTACGGGCGTCGCGACGGCAAAGACGGCGAGATGTGCAGATGCAGAGGAGATATGGAGGATCGAGAGGAGATACGGGAGGGCTAGAGAGGGCTGTGAAGGGCAAGGGGGGGAGGATTTGCATCTCATTTACCCTGAAGTATTGACCTGTTGATTCGTTGCCAAGACTCTGTAGGCTGTGCCACAATCACCCTGGACAATGCTCCCTGAATTCTGCCTGGGTGGGGAATCCTGGATTCTCGGTTGGCCTTCTGCCTTGATGCCTTCTTGTCCCCCTTGCACATTCTCCTCCGTTGCACGCACATCACGCACATCAGAGCCAAGCCAAGCTAGCCTGAGCCCCGCGCGACCAGCAAGGCGCAAGGCGAGACATGGCGGCGTGCTTCAAGCTTTTGACCGAGGGCGAGCGAGAAGGAGAGCGAGAGCGAGAGAGACCCAGCCAGGGGCAGGGGGTGGGATGAGGCTGTGAGGTGGGCCGGCAGTCTAATGGATGGATGATTGTAATCCAACTTGTAGACCTGGTAGGGTTAAAGCACTCGTATACACCTCAGAGTCCGTCTCTCTCTCCCTCCCAGCCACGTCCCACTTCCCCACTCGCAATTGCACTTGCTCTTGCTTCAACGCTTTCTCCCCTCTACTTTCTCTCCTTCTGCTACGACAGCGGACACAGACGACCGAGCACGGCCATCGACCACGGCCAAGCGGCAAACGCGCTCGACCTCTACGCCTCCCAACGGAAACGAG
>JAMALN010000838.1:0-17045 GCA_023630115.1 Cutaneotrichosporon sp. PK4640 | reverse complement strand
GAGCGCATGTGCGACAACGCCATGCACTACAACGAGGAGGAGAGCGAGGTGTGGCGCGACGCCAAGCAGATCCACAACCTCGTGCAGAACCATCGCGCGGTGGTCAAGGAGCGCCTAGCGCAGATAAAGACTGGCGGGCCGGGCGCAAAGCTCCCACCCAAGACTGTGACCCCTGTGCGCCACAGCTCGCACCAGCCTGCGCCTCCCACCGCGCCGGCGATCGGTCTGCCCCAGCCAGCCCACGGGATGCACGCACCACAGATGGGCTACGTGTCGCACTCGGCCTACGGCAACACCTCCTACCCACCACAACAGCAGCCCGCTCCCGCCGCCCCGGCCTCGTACCTCCCACAACTGCCCCACGGCGTGGTCACAGAAGAGGTCGTCGCGACATTAGACCGCTACCCGTCGTACGAGCAGCAGGCGTGGATCTCGTCGCTGCCCCCGCTCGCCCTCAATATCTTCCGCCAGATGAAGGAGGTCGCCGAGGCGCGCAAGCGCGGCGTGCCCCCACCGGTCGTCGAGGCGCGCTCCGCCCCAGCCCCAGACCCGGGACCGCTCTCCCCCACGATCAAGGTCATCGACTTTGCGTACTCGGACTCGGCGCCCAGCGCGGGCACGACGACGCGCGACCCGCCGAGCGCGATCCGCCTGCGCAACATGCGCGGCGTGGCGACGCACGCGGTCGCCATCGCGTCCGCGACCTCGGAGCTCGAGCTCACCGCGTGGGTCGCCGACCCGGCCGACACCAAGCCCGAGGTGACGCTGCGCGTCAACGGCGCGGCGGCCGACACGCCCAAGCTCCTGTACGGCAAGGGCGAGGAGAAGGAGGGCAAGGACGAGGTGCCGTCCGGCATGCGGTGGACGGTGCCGGTCTCGCCGGCGCGCCTAGAGTTCAAGATCGAGGTGGTGGCTACCAAGCCCGGCGGCGGGCCCGAGACGAGCGCCATCTTCATCAACCGCCAGTTCTAGGCGAGGACAATACACGAGATAGAGCAGGGTTGTCATTCATGGTGTAGTTCTTGGTGTACAACAATGCATGGTACCGTATAGAGCGTCTGCACACGCGGCATAGTCAAGCATCGTTCATCTGGGTGTGTCTTAGTGTACATCATTACGTCTACGTTCTACCAGTTGGGTAGGAACATGGCGATGGGGCCGAGCACGAGGCAGGGGATGGCGACGATGAGGAGGCCCATTCCGCCCCGGATCGCGCGGATGGTGTACGGTGGCTCCCTTCCGCGGCGGATGATGCGGAACGCACCGGCGAGCCCGTCAAAGGGCAGGACGAGGACGTTGAGCGGGATGGGCAGCGGCACTGGCGGGGGGATGCTGTCGCTGCTTGGGGGCAGGTAGCGGGCGACGCCGGCGGCAAGTGCCCGTCTGGACGCGTGCCCGATGGCGGCGCCGTACTCGGCCTCCCACGTGCCGTCGTGGAGCTCGTTGCTGGGCGCCATGGCGCGGAGGATGGAGAGCGCGCCGGACAGGAAGATGACCAGCACGAGGGTGACGAGGAGGGCTACGCGGGTCTCGAAGGGTGCGACGCCGACCTCGATTGGCCCGCCGCCCTGCGCGGCCACGTCGCGGCGGAGGAGGCCCTTGAACGCCTCCGAGGCGGAGGAGGCGACCTCGACGGCGTTGGGCCCGGCCCGCCACACGTCGCCGTTGAGCGCGTATGCGTACAGCGCCCACAGCCCGCCGGCGAGGGGCACGAGGAGGGCGGCGGCCTTGGCGCCGCGCGCGAGGATGCCCGCCAGCATGATGCTGAGGGGGAGGAGGCGGGAGGGGAAGAGGAAGGGCAGGGAGGGTCCGGAGGGGAGCACGATCGCGAGGGCCGAGCACGGGATCGAGAGGCAGCGGAGGAAGGTGCCGACGGCCGTCGTCTTGGACGTCACGCCGGGCATGAGGACGCCCGAGATGCACGCGGGCAGCATGAGGATGAGGTGGGCGGTCGAGCTCGGCCCGCGTCTGCGGTTGATGGCGTCGACGAGCGTGTGCATGAGGTACGCCCAGGACCAGACGATCCAGACGATCGTGGTCGCCTCGGACGTGTCGCCGCCGACGTCGATGTCGGGCACGAGGGCGGTCACGAGGGTGAGCGCGATGAAGACGAGCTGGGACGCGAGCTCGAAGACGTGTGCGCGGCTGGCGTCAGAAGGAGGCGGGGGGATCGGCGCGATGCTTGGCGCTCGCTTCGGCCGAGGATGCAGGGAAGAACTCACGCTGGCGTCACGGCGTGGTCGAGGAGCGCGCGGACGTTGCGGATGGGCTCGCTCTGGCTGCGCCGGGAGCGGGACCACGCGCGGGGCAGCGCCGCGCGGATGAGCGGGTGCGCGAGCACCGCGCCGGGCGTGGTGTGGTGCGCGAGGAGCGCGGCGACTGCGGTTAGCGGAGTAGCATAATCAGCTCTCCACTCACTGGTGGTATACCGCTCCTTGACGGGCAGCGGCCGCGAGATGAGGAGCACGTCGTCGTCGTCGTCGTCCTTCATCTCGTCGCCCGGCCCCGAGACGTACTCGAGCGCGGCGTCGAGGCAGGCGAGCGCGTGGTCGCGGAGCGCGGCGCGCGTCCGCACGCTCTCCGAGGCGCGGAAGGCGGCGGCGCGCGCGCTCCCCCGTGCCCGGTCGTGCCGCTCGACTATGTGCAGCGCGTACAGCGTCGACGCGAGCTCGTGGGTGATGTCCAGGTCGTCGGCAGGGGGCGCGAGGTAGATGCCCGCGCCCTGGGTTATGAGCTCGGCGGCGCGGACTTCGAGGGGCCGGCAGGGGCGGGCGTGCACGAGCGCCTGGAGCTCGGGGTCCGACATGTTGGTCGAACGTGGTCAAGAAAGAAGGAGTCGAGTGGAGAAGAGTGTGCTGCAGAGGTGGATGGTGGGGCCCACGGGGGGTGGTTTGGGTGTGACTTTGAATCGAGGGTGGTTGCCAAGGTGAGGTGGCTGGGGTCGACGTCACCGCCGCCACCACCACCCAGTCACCCAGCCTCCACCCGCTGGAGCTGGACCGGACATGTCTCCGACCTCGCTAGCGAGGCGACCGAGAACCTCGGAGTGGGCGGCCTGTGTATCGCCTCGGCACTGCTCCGGTAACGGTAATCAAGTACAAGGATCGCCATGCATGTGTTCTACAAGATGCACCTACGTCGCGGCGGCTGCGTACAAGCGGCATGCGGAATCCCCGCGGGGAATGCACACCCGCCCTCGCCCTCGCTATGCTATGCGGGGAACGCGCCTGGCATCGCGTCTTCGCCAGGCGCATACCCAAAGTCCGTGTCCCCGCCGGTGCGGAGCGTCGTGACAATCTGTTCGTACATCCGGACCATGTCGCGCAACATGGCCTGGCGGTCCTCGGGCTCCATGTCCTCGGGCTGCCGCCCGGCGAACCCGACAAACGACTCGCGCAGGGGCGCGGCCCAGTCGGCTGGGTTGCGCTGGCCCAGGTTCCGCACCTCGTCGAGGAAGCGGTCTAACATGCGCAGGTCGGGCACAGCCTCGCGCACCTGCGCGCCGAGCGTGCGTGCCACGGGGTCAAAGTACGCTGCGTTGTACAGCGTCTCCGAGGTACTTGGGGGAAGGGGGTCGTAGGCGTGGAAGGGCATCTGCGAGATCACGGGCGGCAGGAAGCCAAGCCACGACGTGCTCTCCGAGCACAGAACGTGCCGGCAGATGTTGAGGGGGACGGCGAGCTCGCCGTCCGATCCAAGGTCGCGGGGCGTCTGCGCTATCGCATGCGCCTCGGCGCGTCTAGCACGGGCCTCCCCGTCGTCGATGTTCGGCAGGGTAGCTGCCACCGTCTTCTCGAACCACGAGAGCAGCTTGGGCTCCTTCCACAGAGCCTCGGAGCGCGCGACGTAGATGTGCGCCAGGAGGTGGAGCAGCGTCGTCGGGCTGTTCGTGTAGCCGACCTCGATCTGGAGGAGGGGCTTGGTGCGCGCCTCGTTCGGGATGTTGGCGCCGATCTTGTCCGCCAGAAGCACGACCACCTCCGGGAACGTCTTGATCGCCTGCACGAGCGCCGCAGTGCTCTCCTCGTGCTCCTTGTCCTTCCGCCCGTCTTCATCCTGCCGCAGCGCGAGCGCACGCGCCCACCCCATGCCAGGGTAGCCGTACCACAGCGCGGCGGCGCGCGACGTCTCGCGCATCTCGAGCATCTGGAGGAGCCACGAGCCCTGGTTCGCCTTGACGGCCAGGAAGTCGAGCCACAGCGCCGCGCCGTGCGGGTCGCCCTCGGGGTCGAGCGCGAAAAGGAGCTTGGCAAAGTTGAACGCCGTGACCCAGCACCCGCGGCGGCCAAGGTACGAGATGATGCGGTGCAGCGCCGTGAACATTGGCCGGTTCTCCACAAAGTCAAAGTCCAGCCGGCAGCTCCCGCTCTGCACGTTGAAGCCGGGCATGAGACACCGGTCGAACGCGTACAGCGCACGCTCGGCAAAGTCGGAGGCCGCGCCGATGTCGTTCTGTAACCGGTACACCTCGCTCATCTGCAGCAGGGTGTCGACGTGCCATGGGTACACCTGCAGGAGGGCCATGAGCTCGTTGGGGTCTGCTGTCAGCTCACTCAGACTGCTCTAGCTCACCATGGGAGCGCACCGCGCCGAGGAACTGCCGCTCGATTTCCCTCCATGCGGGCGAGTGGTCAAACGTGTACCACTTCTCCCCTGGGTCCGTCTGCTCCCACCCTCGCCGCTCATAGAGGTCGTCGACGGCGTCGGCGTCCATCTCGCGCATGTTGAGACCCGCCAGGGAGATTGGTGGCGGGTACGTCGCCTTGGGCTTGGCCAGCACGTAGCGCACCTTGGCGAGCGCCGCCGCGTGCCGCCGGTTGCCACCCGTGGGCGTCGCAGCCGCGATCTGCGTGAGTTCAAGACGGTCATCACAACTCACAACCTTGGAGCCAAAGAAGCGCCGCAGCTCGGCGTCGGCGTCGAGGTTCTTCGGTTCCACGGACAGGAGCGAGCGGAACGCCATGACGGACGGCGCCGCCGCAGCCGCCTGCGCCGGCCCGGACGGCGCCGGGTCCTCGCCGTACTTGAGCTTGAGCTCGGCGAGCGCACGGTCGACCTCGTCCATCTCGTCGTCAACGGGCACGGGTGTCCCCTTCCCCTTCTTCCCCCGAGGCGTCGACGCCGCCGATGGCGAGTCCGTCTCGTCGAGGAGCGCGGTGGCGGCGTTCTTCTTCTTCTTTGGCTTCTTCTTCTTGTTCTGGTGTTAGGTGGCAAGCGGTAGTACCTCACCTTCTTCTTGGCTACGGGTGCGGGCTCGTCCTCCTCGTCTTCTGGCTCGCGCTCCGGCTCGTCCTCTCCCCCGAGCTGATGTCAGCTGAGATTCTTCGCAAAGCTCACGGCGGCGAATGGGTTGGACGCGGCCGGCGCACTGTCCTCGTCGCTCTCGTCTTCTAGGAGGTCTGGGGTGGCGCTCTTCTCGACGGCCTTTAAAGCCTCGAGCTCCTCGAGCTCGCGCATCTGGCGCTTGTTGAGCCGCTTGGACATGGCTCTTCGTTTTGGGTGCAAGATGAAAGTGTAGATTGATTTCGGCACCGAGAGATGACATGCATCGACTCTGATCCACTGGATCGTCAGGGTGGAGGTCAGGTCCACCCACGTGCCCCGCCGCCACAGATGAGCTCTGGTCGGAGATTCGGGGTTATGAGAGCAAGACCCAAATTCGATGGGAAATTGGTCCCGTCGACCAAGTCTGGAGGTGCAGTGTGTTGGGCAACGAGCAGGGCGTACAGTCTTTCCTAACCATCAATCCAAGTGAGCACCGACAGCGGGCACCGCAGACCACAACGGCACCGGCATCGATACCGACGCGCGCGCGACACGCGGACACCGCGGAGGAGGCTGCTGGGCGGAGCGGCGGACCGCTGCGTGGAGAAGGCGCGCCGTGAACCTCCGTCGTGTCTCGTGTCCGAGCCGAGTCGTGTGGACGCCGAAGTGTCGATGTGGTCTGCGGCCGCATGGACGAGGAGCGCATGCTGACGAGCAGAATGGCTGAGATCGAGCGCGCCTACCGCAAGCAGCACCTGTTCCAGAACGCCAAGTCGAAGGGTGCGTCGAGATTCTTGGAGATGTGTTGTGGTCGCTGACGCTTGCTTCTCTCTTCAAACCTGCGCGCTTGCCCGTCTCTCCGCGACTACTCGATCTCCCTGCGCTCTCTGCACCGTTCGCATGAACCGTTGCCCCCCTCATCCCCCTGTTCAACTTTTCGACGACTTCTCGCCCGACCTCGAACCTCCATCCCTTCCTCTCGCCTTTCCCACGACCTCTGCGCGTCTCTTCTCGTTCTGCTCGATTGATTCGCGCTACAGGCGGCAAGAAGGTTGCCACCAAGACCCGCCGCTGGTACAAGGACGTCGGTCTCGGCTTCAAGACCCCCTTCGGTGCGTTTGATTTGAGCCCTGCCTCAGACAAGGGACGCAGGCTAACCCCGCAGAGGCCATCAACGGCACCTACATCGACAAGAAGTGCCCCTTCACCGGCGATGTCTCGATCCGCGGCCGCATCCTCACCGGCGTTGTGCACTCGACGAAGATGACCAACACCATCATCATTCGTCGTGAGTACCTGCACTTCGTGCCCAAGTACCGCCGGTACGAGAAGCGCCACAAGAACCTCGCCGCCCACCTCTCGCCCGCCTTCCGTGTCGAGAACGGCGACAACGTCACCGTCGGCCAGTGCCGCCCCCTCTCGAAGACTGTGCGCTTCAACGTCCTCCGTGTCGCCAAGAACAAGGCGGCCAAGGGCTTCGCCAAGTTCTAAGCGCTGGGGCGCTGGGGCTTGCTGGGAGTGTGTAGGATTTGATGCATATTGGCATTGACGGCTTAGCAATTGGGCTGGAGGGGGTGAGCAGAGGGAGATCGTTGCGGAGGGAGAGGAGAGGAGGAGAGCTTGACGAGGGGTTCGCGGATGGAAACAGGGAGGCAAAGTGTTCTCGCAGCGAGGGTTCGGTTCAGCTGCGTGCTCCTTTGATCCTTGAGCGTGAAGGCTCTCTGTTTGTACGCATTCTCGACGCAGGCCGCAGATAGCAGCGGCGCACGACCTTTGCTCTAGATCACTCTTGGGTAACAGAATCTTTCCAGACTTCCATGTAGCGGTATTTGCTCCCGCGCCTGCCACGTGAAATGACCTCTCCCCACCCGCCTGACGCGACCATGGTCTCTGGCTTCATCTCGACATTCCCGGCACCCACTACCACTCGTCCACAATGTCGCGCCGCACGCGCGAGCCCAAGCTCGATGCCCTCCTGCCCCCGATCCTCGCCCTGATCGAGCAGGACCCCCCAAACGCCTACTCGGCGCACCAGAAGGCGCTGACCACCACCGCGCGCCTCGTGCACTCGGGCCACGGGCCGCTGGCCGTCGAGATCCTGAGCGCGGCCGCGCGCGAGCTCCTCAAGCGCGGCGAGGCGGCCAGCGGCTCCGAGCTCGGCGTCCGCATGCTCGAGATCATGGGCGAGGTGAAGATCGAGGTCGGCGACCAGAGCCGCGGTGCGTCCCCTCCCATTCCAGGCTGACCGCAGCCACCATCACCCAGCTGCTGGCGCTCACGCCGCCCGCGGGGCCGTGGCGCAAGAAGCTCGCCGACGCCGCCGTCAAGTGGTCCGCGCAGGGCTGCCCCGCCGGCGACCCCGCGCTCAACCAGTACCTCGGCGAGCTCAACTACAAGGGTGCGCCTTCCCGCCTCCGCGCTGACGCCAGACCGCCTCTTCGAGCCCGCCGAGCAGTACCTCCTGAACGCGGGCAAGCGCGACTCGGGCAGCCTCCTCGCGGACATGCTCTTCGAGTGGGGCGGCAGGGGCGCCGAGGACCCGGGCGCGTACGCGGCCCGCGGCGTGCTCCCCTTCCTCGCGATGGCGCCGCCCAACGTCCTCGCCGCCACGTCCTTCCTGCAGCGCTACCTGTCCCTCCTCGCGGCCCCCTCCTCGCCGCAGAAGGACAGCTTCATCGGCGCGGCCGAGGGCGTGCAGCTCACGACGTCGCCGACGCTCAACTTCCTCCAGCTCGCCGTGCTCACCGTGCAGCGCGCGCCCGCGCCGGGGACGAGCGCCGTGCAGGCGCGCGGGATGGACGGCGGCGTCGCCAGAGACTGGCAGCAGCTCGTGGGCCGGTACCGCCGCCTCGCGGGCAGCAGCGGCGTGCTCGCCCAGAAGGAGGTGCTGGAGGTGAGCTCTCGTTGGTGACGGAGCTGACAGCAGGCGATCGAGGCCATCTCGACGGGTGTGTTCCTCATCCCGCCCCCGCGCGGGGGGAACGACATGCTCCAGAGCCTCATGGGCAGCCTGTTTGGCGGCGGCGGCATGGGGGGCATGGGGGCGCGTTAGGCATTGGGATCAAGCAGTTGTGACATAGAGGCATGCACGTGTACTGGCACGCGTCGTGTCTGCTGCGCTGTTGTTCGTGTCGTGGTGGGCGAGTGGGAATGGGGTCATCGGCACGCGACACACGGCACAGCGATTCCTTCCCCTGTCCCATGTCCCAGCCCTGTCCTGCTTCGCCCGCCCCTCGCCCTGCAGATGCAGATGAGCAGCTTCTTCCCGTTGTGGGCCGACTGAAGCGACGTTCCCGCGCTGTACCGACGCGCACGCGACAGACAATGCAGGCGCGCGAGGGTCCACGGAGCCAAGGAACGGCCCACCCTAATCTGCATGGCTGCGTGGGCTCGCTTCGCTTTAGCTGACCGAGCTGAGACAGCTGTAGGCGTGCAACTGCCACGCGCACGAGCCTCCCAGCCGCCGATCGAGCCGTGTCGCGGCCTTGTCCGGTCTGCCTCCGTGCGTCCCCGCAACCCGTCCGAGTCCCCACGCACAGCACCGGGGTCCAGGATCCCCTACGTCACATCGGCCCACCCCGGGTGGCGACTCTGCATCTGCATCGGCCACCCCAGCCCCAGACTCACAGCCACAGTGCACGCCTGTACGCCTGGAAGCCCGTCTACTGCAGATAGCAGATCACGCCCACCAACCCCACTGCTAGACGACAGGCAAGCGCTATCATCGGCTCGATCTCCTCGCATCGGCATCCGGCAATGCCCCCAACCTTGTCGCCTCGCATTGTGCGCACCCATCCTGCATGCGTCATTGAGGTGTTGTGCGTCGCAGCGAGCGGCGGGGGCTAAACAAGATGTGGTGGCTGAGTGAACCTGCCGTCTTGCTCTGGCCTCATGCCTGCAACAGCAGCGCGCATTAGCCGGCCGATCAAGAACACATGACCTCGTGACCACGGCCAACTCGGCCTACTCGGGTCCATCCTGCATGCTGCACGCACCCCCAGCTGCACCCAGACAGATCGATACACAGCGCCCGGTAGCCGCCAGCCGCGCCTTATAAGCAGACGACGCGACGCCCTCTCCTCTCCATTCTCCATCCTCTCATCTCTGAACTAGGCAACCCGTCGTTGCCCGCATACCCAGCACTACACTACCACCTCTGCTCTAGCTACCACCCCCACCACTACCCATCATGGACTTTGGTACCTCGCCCACCGAGTGAGTCTCCTCGCGACACGTCAGCGCGTCCCCTCCCCACCATCCCCACCCTCCCCGCCGTCGACCACCACCCACCTCTTGATCACCGCTGACACCCAGCTCGACCTCGTCCAGTACGTCTCCCCCTCCTTTGTATCCCCCACTAACCCGCAGTCGAGATCAACGACGCCCTCTTCTGCGAGCACGGCAAGGAGCTCTGCGAGCCCTGCGGCTTCGACGGTCGCGAGGGTGAGGCCATAGTCCACTCCCACTGCCTCGCTAACAGCAGACAACGACGCCGTCATGGGCTTCGACCCCATGCCGCGCGCGCCCATCGACCTCCCGGCCTACTACCGCAACGCCAAGGACAACAACATTGTCTGCAAGGCCCACGGCAACAACGAGTGCAAGCAGTGCTGTGAGTCTCGTCGTGTGAGGGGCGAGTCGATCTCTCAGGGGAGGGTGGGGGAGTGTGGGGAGCCTTGGGGCCGCGGTTCCCATCCTGAATGGATAGGAGTGGGCCAATGGCGTTGCTCGCTGCTTGGGGGGACGTGCTTTGTCACCCATTGCCTTGTGCCCACCATCGCCCAGCACTCTCCCACACTTCCAGGGACACGGACGTGGCCGCCCCTGAACCCCGCAACCCCACACTATTCCCCGCAACGTGTCGAGGGACCCCGATTCGGGCCACCTCGGCAAGCTCGGGCCATGCCTCGGGCATCACGCCTGGGCCCAGTGTGGCCAGCCTTGGCCAAGCGAGCCTCGCGTCCTGTTCGCCATGCCCCCCCTCCCCCCCTCCCTCCCTCCCTCCCCGCCCAGCCCCCGCTGACCCCAGTCAACTGGAAGAAGACGATCCAGAAGCTCCAGAAGGAGTCGAAGAAGGCTGGCAAGAAGAACAAGGGTGGCGACACCTCCAACTTCTAATGTGTTTCCCGCATCGACCCGGCATAGAGTCTCGCGATGAGCAGGCTGTCGGCTAGTGGGAGGCGAGGGAGGTGAGCCTGTCCGAAGCGAGAGTGTAGTCTGTGTAGTAGTTAAATGAACAAGTTGTACGGTGTGAGCGTTAGCGGTGCGTTAGTGCTGACTCGGCATTGACACGGCGCAACCACCAACTCACTCGAGGTTCCAACTCACTTGAACCGTTGACGGCCATCAATTGACGGAGAGCCACAGCACACGACCATCGCAGCCGCCTTTATATGCATCCTCGGTGAGGACCAGGCGGTCATGGACGTGAACACGATATGACCGCGCGGGCACTCAGCAGGCGGCACGCGACCGCAACCCACTCTGGTGAATGGAAACGGGCGCTAAACAGGCGAAACCTCTTAAAACACGTTGCTCACCACCCAAAACCCCCTCGTCACCACCGAAACCCACTTGGCGACGGGCCAAGCCAAGTCCATTCAACCCGGTCCACATCTCCCCCATGCATATGATACAGCTACAACACATCCTTCCAGTCCTGCAGCGCAAACACGAGCATCCCCCACATCTCTCGCGCCGCCGCGTCCCCCTCTCGCCCCGCAAGCCCCTCCACCACCTCCGTGAGGCCGCGCACATGCGCGCCCAAGCCCGCGGCGATGCGGTCGAGCCCGCCCTCGCGCACCTTACCCTGCGAGCTCGCGTCCTCGTCGTCCTCCCCCTCCGACCCCAGCCCCGACCTGGCCGACCTGCCAGACTTGCCAGACTTGCCCGACCGCCCGCCCTCGCTCATGTACCCCTCGGACTCGGTGTCCGACTCGTACCGCGGAGTAGGAGTAGGGAGGGACACGCCCAGCGTCGTGCTCGCGACGGTGCACAGCGCCTCGGCGGCGTCGAGGATGCCCAGCACGTGCGGCATCGCCGCGTCCGTCTGTCGTCAGCTCCAGAGATGAGGAGGATAGCTCACGCTCGGGTGGAGGAAGCACATGGCGCACAGGCGCCGGCCGTGGTCGAGCTCGAGGTTCACAAGGGCGTGGAAGCTCGCGCCGGCCATGGCCTGTGCGTGGCGCCCGCTGAGGATGTCGATCGCGGCGTTCGCCCAGATCCACAGCGTGCTGGTGTCAGCTGCCTTCATGTAAGCAGCTCACTCGAGAGCCCAGTTCGCCGCATGCCGTATCCGCCGGAGGGGGACGAGCACGTCCATCCGCCCGCCCGCCTGCGCCTCCGCGACAGACCGCGCGCGGAGGAGGAGCTTCCGCGCGCGCAGGAGGCGGAGGAGGAACCCGAACACGTCGGAGCGGAGGTCCAGCGCCGTCCCCGTAAACACCTGCGAGAGGGGGAAGGGCACCTGCTGTCAGCTTGAGACTTCTACTAGCATACCAAGTAGTCGACCCTGATGTCGCCGAGCTCAGCGCGGCGGCGCGCGGTGCGCACCCTCACGGCGGCGGGGTTCATCCACCGCGCGCCGGCGGACTCGATGGCGTCGCGCATCGCGTGCGTGAGGAGGTGGAAGTCGGACCACGGTTTGCGCGCCGCCATCTGCCCGAAGAGCCAGTCGGCCCAGGTGTCGAGGACGTCGAAGGCGCGCATGAGGCTCAGGCCGTCGATGGCGGCGAGGTGGGCCTGCAGCCCGCACTCGCGCTCGAGGGTGTCCGCGAGGAGCGACTGTGAGCGGCGGCAGATAGGCGCAACGAACGCGCACAGCGCCTCCCGGATATCCGCGTCGGGGGAGACGAGCTCGGGGAGGAGGCGCCACGCCTCACCCTTGTGCTCGGCGGGCAGGGAGTGGAGGAGCCCGCGCGCCTTGCCGCCCTCCAGCACGTCCGCGCGCACCGAGGCCAGCCACGCCGGCCACCCCTCGAGGCTGACGACGAACCCGGCCTCCCAGAAGTCCTCGTCGATCCACGCCGCGTCGCGGTCGCGCTGGATAAAGAACTCTGCTGGGAGCGCACGCTCCGTGTCGTCTTCCTGCAGCGCGAGGTCGGCCTCCTGGCTCGACAGGCTCTCGGGCACCGGCATACCCTGCACGAGCCAGTCGCCGACCATGCGCCACATTGGCGCCGCGGCTTGTGCGAACACATCGGTGAGCTGGGGCCTGATATCCAAGGCCACGGGAGAGGTCGTCGCCTCGTAGAGCGCGTCGAGGAGGGCGACGGGGGAACCGGCCAGCGGTAGGAGGCCGCACAGCGCATCAAGGATGTCGCCGAAGCTGGCGAACTCGCGCTCCAGCACAAGCGGCGTGGACACGGTCTGTCCCGTGGTTCCGAGGAAGGCCTCCTCGCGCTCCGCGACCCAGTTTGCCACGTCGTGCAGCACGCCTTGGCACGCGGCCGCGAACGCCTCCGCCGTCTCCGAGTGCCCGCCGGCTAGCGTTTCGGATATGAATCTCCGCAAGCGCGCTGCCTGGGTAGCGTGTCCCGCAAAGGTGGAGAGGATGCCCTCCAGCGCGGCGGGAGTGAACGCCGCCACGTCCGGGTGACCGGGAACGATCTGGGTCAGCGCGGTTGGTTGTGGGCTCACGGAGCAGCTGTCCTGCTCGAAGGAGAGGAGGATGCCCGGCCGCCCGCTCAGAGCGAAGAGGAGCTCACGCTGGAGCTGCGCGGCGCTAATTGCGCGCTCTCTGCGCGGCAAGGCGGGCGACGCGAGAGCCGGTACTGGGGTCAGCTTCATACGATCGTCGGCAGCTGGGCGTACCAGAGGACAACGCGCGCCAGCCGCGCGCGCCCTCATTCGAGGGCAACGGATCACCGCCCGTCTTCCAGTACGCGGCGCCGGTGAGCTCGCGCAGCTGCAGCTTGGCGAGGAGGAGGCGTGCGTCCTCGTCCGCTCTCCTCGCGGCCTCGGCCTCGCGCGCGACCTGCGCCGTGCTCCGCCCCTTCGCGGCGGGCGTGACGATCTCGTCCTCGCTGGGCGTGGCGCTCCCCGCACTCTCGCTCGACCAGTCCGACTCGTCGTCCACAGCGCCCCAGTGCTCGCCCTCGAACGGCGCGGCCATGATCTCGCGGTACAGCCGCATGTCCGACTTGGCGGCGGCGCGCGGCGGGCGCACGAGGAACGCCTCGGCGAACTGGCGCGCCGCGGCGTTCGTCGGCTGCGCGAGCTCGAGCTGGCGTCAGAACATCCACACTGCAACTTGCCAGGAGGTGCACGTGCTGCGGGATGGAGGACGCCTGGAGGGGCAGGTCCTCATCCCAGCGCGTGCCGCCGCGCCGCCGGTGCTCCTCGAGCTTGAGGACCAGCTTGTCGTACGCGGCGCCCACGTCGTCCTCAACGCGGACGCGCGCCGTGCGGGACAGCCTGGTGTCAGCTATGCCGCGTGGGTGCTTACCCCTTGAGCGTGCGCCGCACCTCGTGCCATTCCTTGCGCATGCCGGCGCCGGCGTGCGCGCGCACCTGCGTCGCGACGCGGCGCGCCGTCGCATCGAGCGCTTCTGGTGATTGTGCAGTATCGGGGTTCAGCGCTGCGACGAGCTGCCTCGCGAGGTCCTGCATGGACCCCGCGCTCTTGCTCATGTCTGATAGTCGATGTTGTTGACATCACCCGCAGACGCGCTCGAAGTGGAGGCCTCGCCCGACGCGATTTGGTTCCGTCATCGGTTCCCGGTCAGGGTGCCTGGCGAGGTGAGGTCAACCAGCCACCTCGACGCCCCTACAATGGTCATGTCCATCCACCTTCCTTGCTCCCTCTTCCTCCCTCTCTTCTTCCCTCCAACTCAATAACAACTACCCCCTCAAAGCCCTGCCTCCGCCACGCCGAAGAATGCCGCCAAAACGCAGCACCAAGCAGTCCGCCGGCCTGAGCCAGGTCCGTTGCTCTGTCCCTGCGCAACTGACCCCAGCCGACCCTCTCGTTCCAGACCAAGCTCCGCTCGAGCACGAGCGCCAAGGCCGCCGCGAAGGGCAAGCCGGTGCCCAAGGTCGAGTCGGACCGCGAGAGCACGCCCGTCAAGGACGAGGCCAAGCCCAAGGCGAAGGAGACGATCGACCTCAGCAAGGAGAAGGACGATGAGCGGCTCGTCCTAGACCCGAATGGGAAGGAGTGGAATGGGCTGTGGAAGGACGCCAAGGCCCAGATGGGGGGGATGGCGCCGAGTGAGTGTGCCTTGGGCGTGCTGACCTTCCTTGACTCATTGCTGACGGCCAGTCCACGGCGAGAAGGACAGCAAGGTGCAGAGTGAGTCGCGAGTGCGGCGGGTCACGGTGGGCAGTCGCTGGGGGAGCGACACAGGCCCAGAGGCGAGTTCCTCGGCGTGGCCAGAGGCTACTCATCCTCGACTCTCGCAGCCATTGCGCTGAGGGTCTCGTATTGCACCGTCTGCCTAGCTTATCAGAGTAGAATGGCAAGCTAACACCAGACATCCTGCGCGTCTTCGACATGTCCTCCCAGTACGGGCCATACGTCGGCATCACACGGCTGGAGCGCTGGGAGCGCGCGAAGAAGTGGGGTCTGCAACCACCCGAGGAGGTGAGTGGCGGGCTTGTGGTGGCGCGGACGGTGGGGCCTGCAGCGTGTTGTGGGATGACGAGCTCACTCGACCAGATCAAGCAGATCCTCCTGACCCAACAAGGTGAGGACGACGCCCTGTACCGCGAGAGCGTCGTCTATGGATGGGTGTGAGGGTGGAAGGAGATCAGAAGGGAGGGGAGGACTGAGCGCAGCGTGACGAGATCTGTAGTGTTGTAGTTCATTAGATAGGAGCTGGCGCCGGCGCCAGCGCCGCCGATCGTAGTTAGTCAGGCGCGTGTCGCCATCAAGTAGAGGTTAATACCCGGCCAGCAATGCAAACATGTGCACAGCACGAGCGCCGCATCGAGCGGGCTTGAGCGCGGGGCCCGGCCAGCGTGCCGCGGCAGAGGGGAATGTGGGGATAGAGCTGCCGTTGTTGTTGTGGAGGCGGGGGGTGTAGGAGGCGAAGAGGAGACCGAGCGGTGGCCGAGCACGCCGAGGCTGTTGGCGGCCGTAGAGTATGGGAGGTGGCCGGGGTTGGGACCTGTGGGAGGCGTTTGTCACCAGCTCGCAGGTCCTCCGGCCACGCAAGGAATGCTATCTCACCCACCCACGCTCTCATGCACCCGCGCACCAGCCCGTGGCGGGTGGCTTGTGCCGCTCGCGAGCTCACCGATCGTGTCCTACTCCCCCACCCAATCCCCGCGGAAGTGCCACGGCCGTGCGTGGTGTTCGTCACAGCTGCTCGAACGAGGGATGCTCTCGCACCTCCATCGCCACCCAGCCCCGCATCCTGGGCTCTCATGTACAGTACACAATGCTGAAGCCGCTGCCCGTTCGCCCGCGCCAGCCAGGTGGAGACCGAGTGAACGCCGAGGCTATGGGAAGCAGGTTGTCACCAGCCGCAGTCAGGTCTGGGCCCGCGAGGAATGCGCAACTCTGAGCTCGTGGGTCCATGGGCATGTGGGCACGGGCCGCGAGCCATGCCTGGCTCCTAGTCGATCAACAGCGTGGCAGAGGCCACTCCCCAGGAGCACGTTCTCCGCCCGCAGACTCCCAGCCTCACACATAAGCAAACCCCGCTTCTCTGCGCCGTGCCACTTTGCCACTTGACACAGGTGGGATCGAGATGTCAGCGACCGCGAATCCAGGGCACGCCATTCGGCCAAGGCCCTAGCCAGAGCATGCCTCCTTCCCTGGGCATGGAAAATCCGAAAGCCTTGCGGAGTGTGCGGAGTGTGCGGCCTGGCGGGCACGAAATCCGCTCTGACCGGCTTGGGTTGTTGACAAAGTGGCGAGGTGGGCAAGGCATCGATATGAAAGGGGCGGATGTCCAAAGTGGTGTGTGTGCAAGTCAGATGACCAGCATGACCAGTTGGCAGGTGGGCCAGAGTGGAGGAGTGGAGGGTCGGTGTTCAACGTGCAGAGGGGCAAGCAGACGCGTCGTGCGACCATTTCGAGGGGAGGGAAAAGAGCGTCCAAGCACAAGTCGTGCAGGGTCAGGGAAAATAGGGGGACGAGTGGGCATGTCCTTTCCTCTGCTCGTCTTCATGAGCACTCATCGTGCAGTCAGCGGCCACCACCTGCGGGTTAGCGGGCAACTGAGCGCTAGCCTCTGTAGCAGCCTACGCAGGCGGTTGCTCGCACTTGTATTTCCGGAGAAGTAGGGAAGTCTACGCAGAACTGCATACAGATAGAGCGATAGAGGAGCGAGGGCGAGAGAGAGCGTGTCGACGCCCTCCCTCCCCCTCGGCCCCGGGGTTGTCGGCTTTAGATGAGGTGGGCGAACAAGTAGAGGGCTAGAGGGAGATGCAGTCCAAGTCATCATTAGAGGTTTGCACACTATACACCATCCATTGCACGTCGGTCAGTTGTCAATTAGCAACCTCTCCCACCCACGTACCCACCCAACCCATCCCCACCAATAACCTACCGACTTTCCCCAAACCATATTCCAGCTCGAACTCTGTATCAGCGCTCAGAGTTGTTGACCAACGCACACTCCACCAACAACAGGCGATCCTTGCCACCTCTTACCCCTCTATCCCCTCTATCCCCCACCTACCCCGCCTCACACGACACTACCTGTACATCTGTGCAGACACACCCCCCCTTGCCCAACATGGACCCAGCCCTCTTGCAGTCGTCCTTTCATCCTTCTCCCAGAGACGACAACAAACCATCCCCCCGCGGCCCCCCCCCGCCGGGCCCCCCC
>JAMALN010000837.1:0-17105 GCA_023630115.1 Cutaneotrichosporon sp. PK4640 | reverse complement strand
TGGTACTGCCTGCAGAGCTTGAGGGCGGACTCGACGGCCTCGGAGCCGCCCGAGAGGAAGATGGCGCGCGCCATGCCTGATTCCTCGCACATGCGCTTGGCGAGGTCCTCGGCCGGCTCGATGCCAAACACCGCAGAGGAGACGTACGGGAGCGTGCCGACCTGCTTGGAGACGGCGGAGACGATCTCGGGCACCCCGTGCCCGACCGACACGACCGCCGCGCCGCCCGAGGCGTCGAGGACGCGCGAGCCGTCAGACATGTACAGGTAGTTGCCCTGGGCGTGGGTCGCCATCGGCATGCCGATGGCGAGGGAGCGGTGGAGGACGCGGGAGGAGGCGTCGGCGCCGCCGGCAGCGAGGGTGGGGGCTGCGGTCATGGTGAGGTGAGAGGATGAGGAAGTGAGCTGGCTGTGGACCAGATAGATAGACGAGCCCAGTTGAGTCGGGGTGGGGAGCGGCAATCAGCGGAGATGGCCGAGCCCTGGGTCAACCGCTCACATCCGACTGCACGTTGGCAACCCTCTGCGGCGGGCAAGTGGGGCCCGAGCGCTCCCCGGGCTGGGTTGCCAACGTCGAGGACGGGTGCCAACTCGGTCGCGGGGGTGCCAACATTGTGCTGGCGATGCCAACAGCGAGGCGGGCGGTGGCAACGCTCACTTCGGAGTCAGCACATTGCGAGGCAAGAAACGGTGGTGGAACAGGGTTGCTCCGCTGCCGCCGAGTTCGGCTTTCATCTCCGTGGGAGTGTCATCTTGTTGCATGCGGAGGCTTCACCTCTAGGTGATGGGAAGGCGAGTCCGTCGGGGCTGCTGTCGAGGACGTGGTCCATGGCGGCGTCTTCACATTGCACGCTGGTTATCTATCAGCAGACGCAATCTCGTCGAGCGCCGGATAGATCTTGGCCGCGCAGTGGGCTCAATTGTGCCCCACAGTCTGGGGTGTCTCCTGTGCCCCGCACAGCGACACTGCGAGGCCAGTCTACGTGCTTCTTCTGCCTCCTAACAGCCGCCTGCTGAGCCTCACACGTCTCTTAGCCGGCATATTGCATCACCTTTGACGGGGCTTGCGTAGTATCACACACCCCATCGCCACTGATTGACTTCTGCAACTCGACTGCATGTCTTTGACTTCTCTACCTGGCCTCCATCTCTACTCCGTTTCTCGGCGCCTAGCTGCGGCTCAGTCCGCCCGTGATCGCCGCCGCGTCCCCCACGCCCGCGACCGTCCCCGCGGGCGGCGGGTCCGCGATCTGGCTCACAAACACGCGCTCCGGGTCCCACACCCCAGCGGTGTAGTACACGTCGGCCTTGACGCGGTCCCACGCCTCCTCGAGGCTCGCGTAGCGGAGCATCATCACGCTCCCGCCCATGGGCTGCACGTTGGGCGGGAGGACCGCCAGGCGCTCGGGGTGGTACAGCGCGTCGCCGGGGGGCGGGAGGAACGCGCGGCCGAACTCTTGTCGTCAGCGTCTGAGTGGCGAGATGGAGAGGGACCAGCGGGGGAATGGAGGAGGTCGGCCGACAGATCTCGGCAATCTCTACCCCACCCCATCGCTCCCAGCACTTCGCTCGCTCGCACCCACCAGCGTGCCCCTCCTCCATCGTCTTCTTGTATCCCGCAAAGTGCTCGGCGCGGACCTTGAGGCGCGTCTCGAGCACGCCCGGCCCCGTGCGGTCGGGGCAGTAGCAGAGGAAGAGGGACGTCTTGGACATGGTGCTGGTGCTGTGCGCGCGGACGGCGCCGATAAGGGGGCGGAGGAGCGAAATGTTGCGTGCGGAGCGTGCGAGCCAGCGGCGATACGGTCGTTTCCGAAGTGAGCGTGAGAGTGAGGAATGTAAGTGGAACAGCCGAGAGCGAGGCCACAATGCGGGGCCATGCCCACCTTGCCCACTTGCCCGCAGTCGGTTCGCGTGCGCCTCGTGGCTCGCGTCACCGGGTGCCGCTGCAAGTTCCGGCGCGCGCTGGGGCCCATCACCTCATCGCGCATCTCCCGCTCACGGCAGACCAGGATCGCCAGGGGGACCGGGGGGCCGCATCGACTCGATTGACCCGGCCCCGTCCCCCACCTGGCCCTCCAGATTTTTTCGCCCGTTTATCTCGCCGAGCTGGCCAGTCCGCGGGCGAGGTGTATCGCGGCGGGTGGGCCGGGCTATCGCTATCTGCCCACGGGCGTGGGGTGCCTTGGGTCTTGGCACTCGGTTAGGAACAGGGACGGGGAACGGGGGAACGAGAAGGGCCGGGCGGGGGCGGGACGAGATCGATGAGAGCCTGAAGCCGCCTGAAGACGCCTGAGAGGGACAAGGCGACGTACATCAAGCGGAGGGCGAGGCCAAGACAACGTGGACAGGGCGGAAAATCATACGCCACCCTTCCGCAGGATTGCAGGAATTTCTGATGCGCGCGCTTGGCCTCGTTGCTCAGGCTCGGTTTCGGGCCTCGGGCCTCGGGCCGCGGTGTGCTCGGCCGCCAGGAGTTGCAGGAGTTGCAGGAGTTGCGATGCAGGACAACGTCGGGAGCTCCGCATCACGCGGAGGCGTGCGCACGTTCGATGCACAGCAGTGCGTGGTGAGCTGTGCGCGATCACCACGCGCGGTCTCGCTCCCTCCTTCGCCCCTCGCTCACATCTGGGCTCGGATCGCCATGGCGTCATGTTGGTCGCTCATTGCGGCTGACGTCGGCCATCGCACCCCGCGTCCCTTCCATCTCTTCGCAACTGCACCTCTGCGCCCCGCATCGCACACATCGCACGCACAGGCAAATTGTAATGTATATCGCATCTATCATATTGTATCTACCAGCGTCCGACGTGTACATACACCCGACTCTGTCTCTAGGCTCTAGCAATGTCACTGTCCATCTGCGCTCCAAGCTGCTACTCGCTGCTCACGCCGCGCCGTCGAGCTCCATCAGGTGCACCGGCGAGGGTCCCCGAGAAAAGCTGGGAAGGCTGGGCTTGACGTCAGGGTTGCCGTGACCCAAGGGGGGAAGCTTGGTCGGAGGCGACGAATGCCCAATTACGCTCTTGGGCGACGGGTTGGTGGTGACGGTCGAGGGCGTATCTGACCCCCGAAACATGGGGGTCATGCCAAAGGCCTGGCGGACAGAGTTGGCCAAGTGCGAGTGCGTGGGCGCGGACGTGTTGTGGACAGGCGAGCTGGAGCGCGAACCGACAGGGCTAGCGTGGGCCGAGCCCGCACTGAGCGAGTAGCTCATGCTGGGCACCGAGGCGAACGCGGCATTCGAGTGGGGAGGCGGAAGAGTACGGTCGTTGACAGGCGGCGGAGGCGGGATGGCCGCAGAGTTGAGAATCTCCTCCACGCTCTTGTGGCTGTGGGGAGTGTCAAGCTTGGGCGGAGACATGCGCGACTTGGTAGCGGAGACAAGAGGCGAGCTGGGAACCGAGGCATGCGCGTGGTGGTGGAGCCCGTGGCCGTGGTGAAGGGAGTGCGAGCTGTACGGGTGCGCGCGGTTCTTGGCGTCACGCGCCGTGTGCGAACCAGGCCCGTGTTTGCCCGACGACGCGCTGTGGCCACCCTCGACCGGCGAGGGGGCGCGCGAAGTGACAGGGCTGCCCGACGCCGACACGGGCGCGGTCACAACGTTGCGGCCGGGGAAGATCGACATGCCCCGCATGCCGGCGAGCACCGGGCTCGTGTGGGCAAACTGGGGGTGAGGGTGGTGCACCTGAGGAGCCGGCGACTCATCGTCCGACGAGTCGCTCGTCGTGGGGCTGGCAGCGCGAGAAACGTCGGCCGACGGCGCAAGCGACGCGTGCGACGATCGGTGCTGGTGCATGTTGACCGGGTACGGGTTGAGCTGGTGGTGACGGCGGTTCTTGTGCTGGTGCACCTGCTGCGTGTGCTGCTGCTGCAGACGGGCGAGCTGCTGCTGGAGGCTCGCGTGGTGAAGGTGGTACGTGTTGCCACCGGGGGCGTTGCCAGCGAGCTTGGTTAGGTCGTCCGACGAGTCGACGCCCGAGCGGTCCTTGGGAGTGGAGCCGTTGCTCGAGTGGTGGTCGTTACCGCCGTGGGGACCGGTACCAGAGCCGCGACCGGCACCGCCAGCGCCGTGACCCTTGTGCGCGGAGCCGTTCGCTGGGGTGAGACAGTTGGGGCAAGCAGCCGTCTCGCGGGCAACCTTGAGACGCTTGCGGTAGCTCTTGTGGCAGTCCGGGTGGTGGCACGAGGGCGGGACAAGGTAGGTGGGGTCCGCGAGCGTGCCGGCGGGGACAGCCGGGTGGTTGGCGGTGGCGGGCTGCGGAGCAGACACGGGGAAAACGATTTGCCCGCCGCTGGGCGCGGGGGCGCCCTGCGACAAACGGTCGCGCTCGTTAGAGAAGCCGTAAGGCGTGGGGGTGTTGGCGCTCGGCGAGCCACCGTTCGACTTGCGGCCCGCGCCGGCGGCAATCTGACGGTGACGCAGCTCGTACTCGGCGCGGCGGAAGGCCTCGTGACGCTCAAGCTCGTACAACTGGTCGCTGGCGGCGGCCGCTAGGGCCGAGATGTCGTTCATTCCTGAGCCCGCAGCAGCGCCGTTTCCCATTGGGAGCGGGGGAAGGTACGGGTTGGCGTAGTCGTGGCGGCCGTCAAAGTCCATGCCGTACGAGGGACCAAGGTGGGGAAGGTGGCCGCGACGGTCACCATCCATGTCGTGGTCCTCATCCTCGTGCTTGGCCCTGCCCTTTGACCCGTTCTCCGTCGCGGGGGGAAGGTGGATGCGTGCATGACGCGTCAACTCGTCCGAGCGCGAGAAGCGCTTGTCACAGCCCGGGTGGGTGCAAGCGTGAGGCTTCTCGCCAGTGTGAGTGCGGATGTGACGCGTCTAAAGTAAAATTAGCGCCAACTCTTTGTTTCGCCTCGTTTCGCCTCTTGGAGGGGAGGGTCACGTAAGATGTGCAACTCACCTGGTGCTCCAGACGGTAGAATGCACGGTCGCAAAGCGGGCACTTGTATGGGCGGGGGATCTTGCTCTTGTCCATGTTGAGAGCAGCATCGGTGAGGGCCTTGACCGCGGGGTCGTTGGGGTCAAGGCGACCTGTGATGGGGTCTGGGACAGGAGTGGGGAGGGAGGCCAAAGGATTGTCCGAGGAAGCTTCAGCCATTGTTGCGGGCTGCTGGTGGGACATGGGGCGGCGAGGCGAGAGTGCAGCTCAAGCTAGCTCGATGGATGGTCGGCTAGAGATGTTGTAAAAGGAAGACGAGGAAGGTTAAGATGAGTGGATGGGGTTGTGTCCAGGGAGATGGAGCCAAGGGTGGCGGTGGGGGAGGGCCTGGGGTGAAGGGGTTTGGATGGGATGATAAGACGGGTTTGCCTTTCGGATTTTGACACGGTGCCGTTTCCGAGACGACGGGGGGTGGGCACTAGCGTTTAAAGGCGAAAGGGGGGGAAGGCACGTGGGTGTGAGGGTGGATGGGTGGATGGATGACGAGTGAGTGTTGAAGGATGGTCTTGTCCAAGAGATGGATGGGGAAGAGGATAGGAGAGAGTGCGGGGTTGATGGATGGATAGGTGGATGGAGTGATTGTAAAGATGAGATGGGTGGTGGGGGGAAGTGGATGGATTGTGGAGAAGTCTTGCAACGAGGGGGGCCGAGGGGCAAGAGAGAGAGAGAGAGAGACGGGCGGGGCGGGGCGGCCGGCGGCGTCCAGCTACAACAGCGGGGGGCGGGGGGAGGTGACAGGGCGTGGGGCCACGAGGATGGATTTGCCACAGGGGGGGGCCGGGGGGTGGAGGGGGCAAGGAGGGCGCGGCGCTTGAGGGGGGTCAACGTGTGTGTCTTGGTCTATGGTGAGGGCACGGAACTTTTTCACTCTCCCCTTGGCCCCGTTGACGTGGCCCCTTAGCTAAACCTTTAGGAGCTCCTAACCCTCGTCGCTTGCTTATTGATTGTCGACTGCTTGCCGACACTCTCTAATCTCGTCACTGATTGTAAACAGAGGCACGAGCTTTCACGAGCCACTGAGCAATGTCGATCCGATAGCGATCCGGAGTATCTGCAGGGCGAAAGGCTGGGCGCTGCGATGCGGGGGCGAGTAGAGGCGGCGGGGGGAATGGGGATGAAACCGAGATCTGCTTGGGCTGACAGGTGGGGGGGGGGCGGGAGCGAGCCAGCTGAAGGAAGCTGGTGGATGCTTTTCGCCTCAGAGATCAGAGAGACTGTCCGCTCCGGCCGTTGTGTGCGGCTGGTGGCTGTTTTGATCTTGACTGAGTTCGCGTTGTGTGCGTCACGGCCGAGAGCGGGGCAAACCAGGTCGAGAATCCTGTCCAGGGTAAGCCGATGGTCGCCAAGTTGACATGCCTCCCTTCTGAGCTTGCTCATAACCTCAGGTAGTACGCCAACTGCCACCTGAAGCCTGAGGGCCGAGTGCGGGCCTTGGCAGCATAGCGCGGGGCAGAGGGCCGATGCCGCTGGCATTCACGAACCTCGCGAGCCTGCGATGCGAGGCCCGTGTGGGTTCCGCATTCTAAATGGCATGTCATGGCACGACACGGTACCAAGCTCGATCCCCGAATCGCGGCCACCGGCCTCGGGTCTCATGGCCTCGTTCTAGTCGGTCCACAGACCCCGCATGGACGTCTTGGGTGGTAGCCGCACAGCAACGCACTGCAGCGCACGGCGCCCAAGGGTTTGGAGACTCGCGACATTCAGCCGATCTCACCGATGAGAATGACCCATGCCATGACATGCCAACGTGATGGAGGTGGTGCTCCTTCGCGCCTTGTGCCTTTGCCACCCAACCAATTGTTTACGTCTTCGGCCACCCAGCTGATGTGATCGGGATCAAATTTTTCTTTGTCTCTGATGCCTAGCGCCCCTGCAATGCTGCCACTTCTGACGCTGACGTTCTGTTGATGCTCTGGACCCACGGCACAGTCGCCCCCCAGTCGCCCCACCCGAGCCGGGTGGCACAACCTCGCAGGTTGCCAGGTGCAGGCCTCGCACCCCTCGCCAATCGCCAAGAACGGCGCCACCCATGGGCAATTGAGCCGCTCTCCGGCCGCTCCTACCCTCCCGGCGGCAGTCCTCACGTGAGACTCTGGGGAGCCACGCAGCCCAAGGTGGGCCATGGGGCCTCAGAGCTAATCGCGGCTCCAGCGATCCAGCAAACCCAGCGTACCTAGCACCATCACCAGGCTCCACAGGTCCGGGTTGAGCTTCTTCAGACCACAGAGTGGCCAACCCGAGACGGGCCTACACCCGACTGGGGAGGCGCGAGTGAATGTGCGTGCATGGGCGGGGTCTTCCGACCTGTGCCCGCTCTTCTCTGCACACAACACTGCCTCTGGGCTGTGGGCCTGTGCACTCGAGTGTGTGGCCAGGTCGTCTCATGGGGCGACTTGGGCGATGGGTGACACCACTCGTCCGATTGTCACCAAGGGCATTTTCGGAGCAACGTACAGGTCGGTCGGCCCAGAATTCCGTTCACGCCCGAAGGGAGACCACGTGATATATGATGTGTCGAAGATGTCATTATTGGAGGGTGTGCACGTGATTATTGATACCAAGTGAGGGCTGCCACATTCGCGGCGTCTGCCACGCGACTGCTCAAGGTCCAAGGGGAAGCACTTGCATCATGGGCCACCCCAGCTAGGCCACCCCAGCTGCACCCAAGTGCTTGGTTTCATACTCGCAACGTTCAGAGATAATCACAACCCACCCCACATCAACTTTCTCCCACTGTCAACACCTTCCCCCTCGGCATGGCGACACCTCAACAAGAGCAGGCAACAGCTACCGTGCTCGAGGCCCTCCAGGCCCTCTACCACAACCCAGACGCTCAAGCAAAGAAGCAAGCAAACGACTGGCTCCAAGAGTTCCAGCACAGCGTACGTATCCGGGCCAGGTCACAACAAACAACGGCCCCGCCTACCCCATAACCAAGGCCCACAACAACATCTAACAACAACAGGTCGATGCTTGGCAGACATGCCATACCCTCCTCGTCAACCCAGAGGCGCCCCTCGAAGGTCGCATGTTCTCGGCGCAGACCTTGCGTGCCAAGGTGCGATCCCAACTTTGACATCTTCCCCGCTCACACCCAGATACTCTATGACCTTTCCCAGCTTCCCAGAGACTCGCTTCCTTCCCTCCGCGACTCGTTGCTGGGGGCATTGAGTCCGTTGGTCCAGCCCGGCGCCCCATCAGGGTCGCGCGCGGTTCTGACGCAGCTGGCTCTTGCGCTCGCCGACCTCGCGCTGCAGATGCCAGAGTGGACCGATGTGGTGCAGGGCATGATCACGCAGTACGGCAATGACCCAAACACAGTCACGGTCCTACTCCGCTTCCTCTCTTCTCTGGCTGAGGAGTCGCTCAACCCCAGGTTGCCAGCGCAGGTGAGTCCAGGTCAGGCGCCCCGTCCATCGCTGTGACACACGCGCATGGACCTTCCTTGCATACCGGTGCACGGTGATCACCCCGCTGACCCCCGCAGCCAGAAGGGTCCACCACTATCGACGTGCTCGTTACGGGCTCCGCAGAGCAGGTCATTGGCATCCTGTCCATGTACATCCAGGCTCCAGGTGAGTTGCCAGTTCGGGCAGTCAGGCAGCACCAGCTGACGGGCAAGGGATCACGTCGTCTATCCAGGTTGCCATCTTCGAGACTATGCGCGCGTGGCTGCGTGCCGGCGAGTTCCCAGTCATGGCCGTCGCCCACTCGCCCCTCTTCACTGCCATGTTCGACGCCCTCGGGCCAGACGACCTGTTTGACGCGGCCGTCGACGTCATCTGCGACCTGGTACACGAGACGCAGGAGGTGCAGGACAACCAAGAAATCGTGCAACAGATCCTTCCCCGTATCATTGCTTTGCGTCCGAAGCTCGAAGAGTACAAGGAGGACCCAGACAGGATACGCGGGTACTGCCGCCTGTTCTGCGAGACTGGCGAGTCTTATCGCGACATCATCAAGATGCACCCCCGCGAGGCGTTCCCCCTGGTCGAGGCAATCATGGCCTGCACCGCGTACCCCGATCTCGACATTGTCCCCATCACCTTCCAGTTCTGGTGGATCCTCGCCGGCATAGTCAACAGACGCTCCGACCTCGCGCGCGACGAGAACTTTGCCCCCTACTTTGACGTCTACGCCAACCTCCAGACCACCATCATCGGCCACCTCCACTTCCCCGCCGACAACGAGAACCAGACACCACAGGAGCGCGACGAGTTCCGGACGTTCCGTCACCGCATGGGCGACACCCTCAAGGACTGCTGCCAAGTCCTCGGTGCGCCTGCGTGCCTGCGCAAGTCGTACGACATGGTGGTGGCCGCTATGTCCAAGCCCAGCCCCTCGTGGCAGGAGATTGAGGCTCCACTGTTCTCCATGCGGTCTATGGGCGCCGAGGTTGACCCGGACGACGACGAGGTCATGCCCCACATCATGGAGATCCTCCCCAAGCTCCCGGACCACCCACGCATCCGCTACGCAGCGATCCTCGTCATATCGCGCTACACGCAGTGGATTGACCGTCATCCCGAGAACCTGGCGTTTCAGCTGCAGTACATCTCGGCGGGCTTCGACATGAAGGACGACGAGGTCTCGGCAGCGGCGGCGCAGGCCATGAAGTTCATGTGCCAGGACTGCCAGCGGCACCTTGTGCCCTTCCTCCCGCAGCTGCACCAGTTTGTCACGACTGTCGGCGAGCAGCTGGACCAGGCGGACATGGTGGAGGTGTGCGAGGCCATCGGCTTTGTCATCTCGTCGTTGCCATCCGCTGACGCTGCTGCAGCTCTGCAGCAGTTCTGCGCCCCCTTGATCGCGCGTGTCGAGGCGGTCGCCAACGCCCCCGGGGAGGCCCAGAAGGTCGACCTGCAAAAGGTGGCGGATGCGCTCGAGCAGATCGATTCGTACCTCACGATTGTGCGCACGCTGGACCCAGTTCCAGAGTCGTGCTACCCCACGGCTGCGTCCGTCTACCAGATCCTGGACAAGCTTCTGGAGCGCTACGCCAAGTTATACTTCATCTCGGAGCGTGTCGGGTCCATTCTCCGCCGCGGCCTGACGTTCTTCCCGGAGCGTGCCCTCGAGCCCGTGGTCCAACCCGTGCTGGCGCGCCTGTCGACAGCCTTCGCCCAGACAGGCTACTCGTCGTACTTATGGATAACCGGCAAGATTGCGTCCAAGTTCGCCCGCGCGGCGCAGCGCCCCGGGAACGAGGCTCTTGCGCAGCTGCTCGTTGGCGCCTTCCAGACCGTCACCGACTCGTTGGGCAAGCTGTTGACGCTCAAGGACGCGCTGGAGATTGCCGACGTCATGGACGACTACGTTCACTGCTTCATGGCGTACATCGACGACTTGCCCCAGCAGACGCTCACGTCCCCTGTGCTCGCGCAGGCCGTGTCCCACACGCTTGCTGCGATCATGTGCCCAGCGCCGCAGACCATCTTGGTGTGCCTCGACACGCTCAACATGCTCGCCAGGCGCATGCTGGATGGGCAGTACCAGGCGCAGTTGCAGCCCATCTTTGCCCAGTTCGCCAAGCCCATCCTCTCCTTGGTGCTGCAGGGCATTGTGCAGGGGTACCCCGACGACGGCTTCGACCAGGCGCCGCTCATCATCCAGGCGGTGGTCTCGTCTGTGCCGGGGGCCCAGGCGGAGAGCTACGCGACTGAGGCGCTGGCTGGGATCCCCGGACATGTGCTGCCACCGGGGGACAAGACCAAGTTTATCCACGCGCTGCACGACTACCAGGCCGCGCCGGCGAACGACAAGCTCAAGGCCGCGTTGATCGGCCTTGTGCGCGCGGCACGAAAGGCGCGCGATCGCGGACGGCAGAACCGCAAGAGTCTGGGTCTGTAGGGCGCGGTGTGCATTACATTGCATTACGATAATGATATCACGAGCTGAGATGGAGGAGCATTGTTCATTTGTCTTGCTAGCATCAAGTAGAGGGTATGTCTATGCATTAGCCGGGGCGACGAGCTCGCGGCGACACTGTCGTTATGAAGCAGTGGGGCATGAGATGGGGCATGAGGCGGGGCAGGAACGGTAATCCAAAGATAAGCGATGGTGATCGAGCGGCCATTGCCCGCCGGCATTCAACGCCGAGCTCGCGAGCAGGCAATCCACGCAATGCTGCTCATCAAACGCCGCCCCCGATCCGCTTGGCCTGGGATTGCGCATCCTCTGGTTTCGCCGCGGTCCTTGCCCCACGCGAGCTGCGCCAGTCGCCTGATTCACAACTCTATCCCCTGCCGGTCCTGCCGGTGAGATCACCTGACGATCGGTGACCTCCGCGTGGAATGCGGCAATGCATGCCGGGCCCCGGCTACGACCAGGCTACGACTACATAGTGTCCCGCGTGCCCACATACTAGTTCCCACTACACACTCTACAGACACACTCTACTACACACTCCCTCCTCCCAGCTTCCTCCTACACACTCACCATGACCAACAACCGCCGCGTCGCAGTCGTCACGGGCGCCAGCCAGGGCATCGGCGCCGCCATTGCCCGCCGCCTGGCCGAGGACGGGCTCGACCTCGCGCTCGGCGACCTCGCGGGCGCGCAGCCCGCGCTCCAGAAGCTCGTGGCCGAGCTCAACGCCGGCGAGGGCAAGGCCGTGGCGATCACCTGCGACGTGCGCAGCAAGGAGGACGTGGATGCCATGGTGGAGAAGGCGGTCGCGGAGTTTGGGCGTGTCGACGGTGAGTCTGGGAGGGGCGGGGTAGGGGGGAGGGGAGGGGCTGAAGGAGGGGCAAGGAGGGGGAGGGGACGGGGAGGCTTGGCGACGCGACGACCGATCGTATGGATCGCCGCGCGCGATCCAGACTCCGTCGGCGCCCCTCCTCGCCCCTACGTCCAGTCCCCCTCCCTCCCCCTCCCACGCCCCTCGCGTACGCTGGCTTCGCCCGCGCTGACCCCAGTTATGATCGCCAACGCCGGGATCGCGCCCGTCGGCCCCTTCCTCGAGGTCTCGGTCGAGACGATGGACAACCTCCACGCCGTCAACGTCCGCGGCGTCTTCCTCTGCTACCAGGCCGCCGCGCGCCAGATGATCAAGCAGGGCGGCGGCGGCAAGCTCATCGCCGCGTGCTCGACCGCGGGATGGCAGGGCTACCCCGGCTTCTCGATGTACTCTGCGACGTGAGTGCGAGCCGAGGCGAGGGCGCGTCTCTCCTCGGTTCTCGTTTCCCTCCTCTGGCCTCCGGGCCTGCACCCCGCCCTCTCGCCCGCTGACCACAGCAAATTCGCCGTGCGCTCCCTCAACCAGTCGGCGGCCAAGGAGCTCGGGCCCCACGGCATCACGTGCAACGTGTACTGCCCGTCGCCCGTCGACACGCAGATGTGGACCGACATCGACAAGACGCTCAGCGCGCACCTCGGCGGGCCCCAGGGCGCCCTCACCGAGTCGCGCGTCAAGGTCACCCCCATGGGCCGCCTCGTCGAGGCGACCGACGTCGCCAACCTCGTGTCGTTCCTCGCGGGCCCCGACTCGAACTTTATCTCCGGCGAGAGCATCGTCGTGTCCGTGAGTGTCACCCGGGCCCGCAGGGCGAGGCGCTGTCGAGGGCGGAAGAACGCCAGGGGAGCGTGGATGAGACTGGAGCAGACGCTGACGGCAGGGCGCGGACACGGTCGCCTAAGAACCAAGAAGAGTAGCTGTGTGTAGCCAGAGGATACAGAGTATCAGAAGATGAAGAAGTCGAACTTGTGCTGTGGGCCGAGATAAGCCTCGGCGACTTACTCACCCCGCACTCACGCCGCGGCCGAGCGCCGCCGAACGTCATGGCTACGTGTGCCGCTGTACCAGCGACCCTCGCCGACGCCGACGCCGCGATTTCCTCCGCAATCCCCCGCCTGCCACCCTCGCCCCCCTCGCCTCGGCTGCCTCGGCGTCCCCGATCTCCACATTGGCGACGCCACCCCCGAGCCTCCAATCACGGCGGCGGGCAACGCGGCAGGCCCCCTGGCGCCGCTTGCGGGGCCGCGGCCGAGCGTCGTGGCAGGGAGCAGGGATCGGCGCCACCCTGCATGATCGTCTTGGCGCCGGCTAACGGGTAGCGGTCGTGTGAGGGGCAGAAGAAAAAGTTTCGCCCACATGCCCAGACACATGCTCACGCTGCTGACGTCGCGGCATGGGGTGAGTCACGATCGAGCAGTTGCCGTCACATGCTTGCGTCGCTCAGGGGGCTTGTGAATGTGACTGCATCATACAACGCGCTTCGAGCGCTATATCAACCTATCTGCTACCAAGATCCGTGACACTGAGATACGGGCGCGTGTGCGCCGCGACATGTTATTCACAATGACACCAAAGTCCCCCCTTCCTACCCTTACAACGCGAACGCCGTCTGGTCCGGCGTGAAGCCGGCCTGCTGGTCGGCGTTCATCCACACGTCCGGCGCGCCCTGGAGCGCTATTCCGAGCCACTCGTCGAACTGCGCCTGGCTGAGCGTGTCCTCGCCCTTGGCCTGCGTGCTCGAGTTCGCCCGCCGAGGCAGCGCGCGCAGCATGGGGACCTCGACCGAGCCGGGGGCCGCGAGCTGCTCCCCGTCAGGCAGGCCGGGGATCATGATGCGACACGCTCTGGCGAACTCGATGAGCAGCTCGGCAGAACGGTTGCCGGCGGGTCGGCGCTGGCCGAGCTTCGTAAGGACGAGGATGGACGCGCACAGGCCCTGCAGCGCCACCTGCAGCACGTTGTCGCCAGAAGCAGGCGCGTTGCGGACGTGCAGAATGACGCCGATCAGACCGGCACCGGCCTGGGTCAATTGGGAGATCTGAAGTCAGCAAAAGACGTAGAGAAGCTTAGGACACTTACCGCGTGTGCGCCAAAGTAGTCGAGGCGGGCCTGGGTGTCGATGATCGAGTACGTTCCGATAATGCCCAAAGCCGACTGTGTGATCTGCTGCAGCACGGCCTGCTCCTCCGACGTCCCTGGCGACGCTGGCCCCTCCGGTTGAGCAAGGAGCTCGGTGAAGCGGTGCCGGGCCGACAGCAGGCGAATGAACTGCTGCAGCGTGAAGACGCGCGTGCGCTGGAAGAAGCGAACAGAGTCCGAGTCGGAAACAGTCGAGGGGGAGAACGACCAGTCGCCCACGAGCCCATCGGTCACATGCGGCAAGAGCTCGAGCTCGTCTGGGACCCGGTACGTGCGAAGCGTTCCTCCAGAGACGAGGTCGAGGAACGACGGGTTGGTGCCCTCCCCGGGCCGGGCGACCATGTTGACGCGGCGAATGGTGCGCTCGAGGATCATGTGAAGGCGGACACCGGCGACGAACCCAGCCATAACCGATGGGCGGTCAGGCGGTTGCGTGCCAATGCCACCGTCGACCGAGATGTACACGTCGTCGACAGCTGCTGGCTCGTCCATGTCGATGTCTATGAGGCGGAGCATGGGCGGGCGGCCATAGGTGCACGATGCCTGGACCGTCTGGCAGTACAGCGCCCAGAACGTGCGCTTCTGCTCCTCGAGCTCGACGCTGATGTCAGCTTGAGAGGAGGTGTGTAAGCTTACGCAGTGAAGTTGTACTCGTCCTTGCGGCGGTGGAGACCGAGGTCGAGGGCAATGCTCACGCCCTGCGAGAGGAAGGTCCACAGCTGGTTGGTGCGGGCCGTACCCTCCTGGACGACGGCGAGGTTGAACAGCGCCTGGACGACATACAGGTCAGACCGATCAGCGGCCGCCTGCGCAGTGATGTCCTTGGCGAGCTCGATCAGGTCGTACGCCAGCATGTTGCCCGTCTTTCTAACCTGCCGCAACCGGTCGTCGGGAGTGTAGCGAGACGACAGGGAGCAGATCGAGAGCACAAGTGCGACGAACGACGGGTTCTTGCGGTGCTCGGGGTCGACGTACGACTGCATGAACGTTGGGGCGTGGAGGATGGGCCACACTGGATGTTAGCTGAGTAACAAGATTCGACAGCTACTCACGCAGGTGGGAGATGGTAAAGTACGAGCGCACGAGCGAGTCGACGAGATCTGATGGGACCACGTTCGTGACGCGCTCCCAGATGAAATCGTCGTTGACACTCGACGGCGACACAGCGGCCGACGGGTTGGCAGACGTGAACTCGTTGAGGTGCTGCGCGTTGCCGACGTCGACACCTATGGCGTTCGTGAGCGACATCCACTCGTCGGTCATGGCATTCCCGTTGTCGTCCATCGGCGGGTTGAAGTTGCCGTTGACCTTGAGGCGCTCCAGCAGCGGCATGCCCGAGCTGGGGCCGAGCCACTTGGTCTGCCCCTCGGCGTCGCGGTACAGCAGATCCTTGCCGCCCTGCTTGTGCTGCGGACTGCGCATCCCCGGGTAGAGCGTGGGGTCGTTGACCGCCGGCCCGAGAGTCTGGTTCATTCCCGAGACCATCGTGTTCGGGATCTGCTGCTGACTCGGGCCTGGGACGCCGAACGGGTCAAAGATGATTGATGGGACGTAGTTGCCGTCCATTGGGGGGGCGCCGCCGTTTGTGTTCGGCACGTGGTTGGCGTTCATTGACGGGGTGGGCGCAGGCGGCGCAGTGGGCGTCGAGTTGGCGTTGGGGTTGGGCGTCGCGTTTGGTTCGCTCGGAGTGCCGACCCATGGCTTGCCTTCTCGGTTGGCCTCGTTGGCCTCGGATCCAGGCGAGGTGTCGGGTCCAGGGGTGATGTGGGCGGCGACACGAATCTGGTCGAGCTCTCTCCGCGAGAGTGTCAGGGCTGCCGACGAGTTGCCGTTCGAGATTGAAGCGAGGAGAGACTCGAGGTTGCGCAGACGCGACTCGACATCGCGGTTACGGGGTCTGGCGGGTTAGTAAGCTACCCGGCAGCGGTGTAGAATGCCCGAGCCGAGGGAAGGTGGGTCGGATGGGGGAGGAAGGTGGCACGAGGAAGGCATTCCGACGCCTCATGAGGTGGCAAAAGAGAAGAAAACAAGCCCCCACCGCTCATGAGACGGTGGTAAGCGAAGGAAAACACCTACTTTGGCCTTGGTCCGCGCTTGAGGACTGGTGCATCGTGTGTGCAGGTTACGTTCGCCTCGGCGCAGTTCCTGCAAGGGACCTGTTGGTCTGCATGTTAGCATTCGCCTCATTCGCCGCGTCGTTTCGCAGCCTATTGCGTACCGCATCGAGCCTTGCGCTTGCGGCCTGTTGGTGTCAGCTTGCTGTCTGATGCTTCCCTCGCGTTGGCCACTGGGAGGAGACCGACGCCCGAGTCGACACGGGGGTGGCCTGTGGTACTCACAGCGATCACACGCGCGGGGGACCCATGACCGGGGTGCTTTGCCGCTGCTGGGAGCCTGTTGGCCTGGCTCGGACGAGAACTTCTGGTCCGGCATGGTTGATGTGGATGTGTATATGGGTAAAGATGGGATGTTGACAGAGTGAGCAATGTGTAAGGTTGGATTGGTGACAAGCGAGCGTCAAGAGGTAGCGAGAGGATGGGGTGGGGGGATGACTACGAGTGAGAGAGGGGGGAGGGCGATGGAGGAACCTCGGAAGGGGGCGGGGGCAGAAACGAGGGGGGAGGGGGGGGAGGAGTGAGAGAGGGGCACGAGGGGCAAGCCAGGGCGCTACGAATGCAGTTGGGTGCGTATTCGCCTGATCGCCTGGCGCCTGGGAGCAGAGGCCGTAGGGCGTAGGGGGAAGAGTATAACTCACCATCAACGACTAAGGTGCCATCCATTTCAAAAAGGGCCAAGCGGGTGCCTAATACGTTCCTAACAGGTCCTAACCCGAAATACAACTCCTATTTCTAATGCGGATCGCCGTTTCCATTAGATCGTTCTAGATCTGATTAGCATGATGAGCACAGAGACTAATACCCCAGCCGTGCGGTGAGATTCCCCATGGCGACCCACGCCCCAGGTAGCCCCAAGTCAACCTGACGCTAGGCCCTCCTTATTCCCCCTCGGTCTGTGCGTGCCTTATACCGTCCCCCCGTAACACACTCGTCACGTGAGGCTCTCGTCATCCCCCACCCAACCTTGAACCTTGGCGCGTCTGCCTAGCCTGCCTGTTGATCTCTTTTGTGTGGCACTCCAAGACGCCGACGGACAAATAGCTTTGTTCCTCATCCTCTCCTCACCGCGTCGCGCCTCTCTTTTCCAGCAACCATGCAACCGGCAACTACAGAATCACTGATAGCCCACGCCAAGACGGCGACCATCAGGCCTGCCAAGTCCCTTGGA
>JAMALN010000836.1:0-21973 GCA_023630115.1 Cutaneotrichosporon sp. PK4640 | reverse complement strand
GCGCGTGGGTTCGCGTTCGTGTGGTTTATGGCGCGCAAGGACGCCGAGAAGGCCATGGCGGCGGTCAACGGCAAGCCGATCAAGGCGGCGCCGAATGCCGCGGTGGCCAAGGGCAAGCAGGGGCGGCTGGCGAAGAAGGGCGAGGTGGGCGACGGGCGGCCGGTCGCCGTCGACTGGGCGATGAGCAAGGAGAAGTTTGAGGGCGCCAAGAAGAAGGAGGCGGAGGAGGAGAGCGAGGAGAGCGGGAGCGACAGCGGCAGTGACAGCGACAGCGACAGCGACTCCAGCTCCAGCGGGAGCGACTCGAGCGACAGCGACGAGGAGGAGGAGAGCGAGGAGGACGCTGCGCAGGTCGACGCCGACGTCGACATGGAGGGCAGCGATTCCGACAGCGAGGACAGCGAGGACAGCGAGGAGGGTAGCGACGAGGAGGACGACGACGAGGACGAGGAGATGGACGAGGATGAGGAGGAGGCCCCGACCAAGCCCAAGCTCCCCGACACCGACGTCGGCAGCACCCTCTTCCTCCGCAACGTCCCGTACGAGGCCACCGAGCAGGAGGTCGGCACTCTGTGAGTTGTTGCCCGCAATGTACAACTGACACCAGCTTCCGCTCCTTCGGCCCCATCCGGTACGCCAAGGTTACGATCGACCACGCGACCGGCCGTTCGCGCGGGACAGGTTTCGTGTGCTTCTGGAACAAGGAGCACGCCGACGCCGCCATCGACGAGGCGGCGCGCGTCGCGATGGAGACGGGCACTGCCGCGCCAGGCAAGGCCGGTGGCGAGCGCAAGAACCCCTTCGCGCTCCCCTCCGTCCTCACCGCGGACCCCTCGTCGTCGCTCGCCTCCCGCCTCGTGCTGCACGGGCGCACGCTCAACGTCTCCCGCGCCGTGACGCGCGAGACGGCCGGCCACCTCGCCGAGGACAACCAGCGCGCCCGCGAGAAGGGCGACAAGCGCAACACGTACCTCATGCGCGAGGGCGTCGTGTTCCCGAACTCGCCGGCGGCCGCCGCGCTCCCCGCCTCCGAGGTCGAGAAGCGCCAGGCCGCCTTCGGCGCCCGCAAGGCGCTCCTCCGCTCCAACCCGTCTCTGTACATCTCCAAGACGCGTCTCAGTGTGCGCCAGCTCCCGCTCTTCGTCACCGACCGCGGGCTGAAGCGCCTGGGTATCCATGCGGTGCGCGCTTTCGACGACGAGGTCAAGGCGGGCACGCGCGAGGGCCTCTCCCGCATCGAGGCGGACGACGACACCCTCTCCCCCGCCCTCGAGGGCCGCAAGCTGAAGAAGGGCGAGCGCCAGACGGCCGTCGTACAGTCCAAGGTCGTGCGCCAGAACGAGAAGGTCGACCCCCTCACCGGCCGCGGGCGCAGCAAGGGCTATGGCTTCCTCGAGCTCCGCTCCCACAAGGAGGCGCTCAAGGTGCTGCGATGGGCGAACAACAACCCGGCCGTCGGGCCGCTCCTGGCCGAGTGGTGGGCCGGCGAGCTCGCCGACATCCGTGAGCGCGCGCAGAAGGAGCTCGTGGCGGTCCGCGAGGGCAAGGAGGTCAAGGAGGGCAAGGAGAGCGCCGAGGAGCTGGACGCGCGCCTCAAGAAGCTCGACGCGCGCGTCGCCGAGGGCGAGGACCGCACGGGCGGCGGCATGCGCGGCGGCAAGACGCTGATGATCGAGTTCTCGGTCGAGAACGTGCAGGTCGTGCGGCGGCGTGTCGAGAAGATCGCGGGCCCAAAACGCGAGCGCGAGCCCAAGGACAAGGGCAAGCGCAAGGCCGAGGACAGCGACGACGAGCGCGACGCCAAGCGCCCCCGCCGCGACGGCAAGTCGGGGAAGCCGGCCCACCGCCGCGAGAGCGGGAGGAGGGACGACAAGAAGGGCAAGGGCAAGGACAAGAAGGAGCCCAAGCCCAAGGCCGAGAAGACGGACGAGCCGCGCGGCATCGAGAAGCTGGGGTCGCACCTGGGTAGCTTGATTGGGCGGAAGCGCAAGCAGCGCAAGGGGGGGAAGTAGGTGTGGGTTATACATAGATCATAGGCTCCTAGGCATGCACATGTAGATTTTGGACATGGTGCGATGGGACGTTGAGGTGTGCATGGTCTAAGTAGGTCGCCATCTGTAGGACGGAGTTGACTTTGAGAGCCAAGATGGCGACATGCTTCTCCCCCACTCGCCAGCTCGCTTCCTGTCCTCGCCCGCAGGCTTGCATTGCGCTTTGTTGAAAGACTACATCCTTGGCTACAGATACAACTAACATACACCCAAACTAGTACTCCTGGACGGGGATCATCTTGCCGATGGTCGGGCGGCGCTTGCGGGTCTGGTCACGAATCGTCGGCGTCCCGACGTCAAAGTACCCGAAGCCGCCGAAGAGCTCCTCCTCGTCGGCGACGAGGTCGTCGACGCCGTCCATCTCGTGGTCGCTGAGGCGGCGGCCGGTGCGCGCGTCGCGCATGACGCCCGAGTGGTCGATGAACGCCTCGGGGCGCTCGTTGGCCTCGCGCCACAGCTGGATGAGCAGCGACCGCACCTCCATAAAGTAGTGCTGGAGCGTCTTGAGCAGACGCCGCGTCTGGAGGTGCTTGGAGCTCATGCACACGCTGATGCCCTCGTCCTTGATAATGTACCCGATGCCGTAGCCCTCGGGGGTGACGGGGCCGAAGCCGAAGAGCCGCAGCGCGGGGTTGCCGCAGTTGGACGTCGAGAGCGTCGACGACCCCAGGTCAGAGTAGCCCTGGTCGGTGAAGATGGCGGGGATGGGGGGCGGGGTCTGGCCGCTCGCCTCGGCGTGGCGCACCTCGCGCTGGATGAGCGAGTACATGGCGTAGAGGTGGCGGTCCTGGCCCTTGCCGGCGGACGCCTCGCGCGTGAGCTCGGTGTGGCGCTTGCAGGCGGCGCGGAGGGCCTCAATCTTCTCGCCGGGCGTGGCCGTCTCGGAGCAGAACTTTTTCACAAAGTCGACCGACGGGACCGAGACGGTGCGGATCGCCTCGGTACGGCCGTGCAGGAAGCTCTTGGTCATGGCGGGCTCGTAGGTGCTCTCGACGCGGCCGTAGAGCGAGTAGTAGGCGGCCTGGAAGGCCATCTGGACGAACGCGTCGGGCGAGAAGCCGTGGCGCTTGATAAAGTTTGCGCCGTAGCCGCGGAACTCGAGGGCCTTGGAGTCGTTCTGGCAGATGAGGTCCGAGATGCGCGTCTCGGCAAAGCGCACGCCGAGCTTGAGGTCGCGCGTGAGGCGCCAGTCGAGCTTCTTGGGGCTCGTCTCGTACTCCCACTCGACAATGTCGTCGGGGTCGCGCGGCGTCTTGGAGCCCTTGGCGAACGGCGACGGCTTGGCCTTGAACAGCGACGGCGTGGACGGGTTGATCGACTTGGCGAACAGCAGCACCAGCTCGGTGTAGATGTCGGCCGCGTACCGCAGCACCGTGTGGCCGTCCACACCGGTGTGCTCAAAGTTGACGCCGGCCTCGCCGTCGGCGCACACGATGATCTGCAGCTTGTCGTACCACCGGTTGGTGCAGGTGCCGACCTGGACGCCGTGCTCGAGGCGGTACCCGCCGCAGAGGAAGTTGGAGCAAAGCTCGCCGACGTCGGCGGGCGCGCTGTCGTCGAGGCACACGACGAAGAGCGCCGACTCGACAATCGACAAGCACTTGGCGTTGTGGCGGTTCGACTCGCGCAGCTCGTTGCGGAGCTTGGACCAGATCTTGCGGTTCTCGGTGGTGAGGATGCCGACGGCGCTCGAGCTCGTCTCGGACACGGGGAACTTGTCCGCGTCGCTCACGATACCCTGGAGGTTGGTGAGGATCTCGCGGTCGGACAGCAGTGGGCGGTTCTTGTTGTCGAGCACGTCAAACCAGTCTGTGCGTTAGGGTCTGGGCTTTGGGCTTGGCATGGCTCTCGGGATCTGTGGCGGTGACGACAGGGCGTGTGTGTGTGGAGTGGAGTGATGAGATGGGTGGCAAACGTACAGAACTGGCCGCGGCGGAGCACGACAATGTGGCGCGACTCGTTGTACGTCTCCATGCGGCAGCCGAGCTCGGTGGGGGCACGGCAAGTGGCGAACAATCTCTCGTACTGGCTCATGTCGAGCTGGTTGCCGCGGATGGCGTCGGGGGCGAGGTAGCCATTTCTCAGGTCGTGGATAAAGTAGAGCGAGGAGAGGATGAGGGACGACGCGCGCGACAGCTGGGGGTCGTTGCGGGGGGTGACGTCGGACGAGAGGACGAAGAAGGGGTTGAGGGAGAGCACGACCGAGTCCGAGTGCGAGAGGTAGCTCTCGTCTGTGCGCGTTAGGGTGTGTTCCTGCAGGACACGGTCTGCAGACCGCCGCGCGACTTACACCAGAACTCCTCAATGTAGCTGTCGACGCCCTCGTTGTACTCCTCAAGCTTCTTCTGCCACTTGGAGCCCTCGCCGCTCTCGAGGAACTCCTTGACGACCGACTTGGTCTTCTTGTGCTCGTCCTCGTCCTGCAGGCCCTCGAGCGCGTCGAGGTAGCGCTTGCAGCTGTCCTCGATCTTGGGGAGGGGCAGCTTGGGCAGCACGGCGGGGTAGTGGCTCATGATGCCGTTGGGCGCGCACGGGTTCGTGGGGGTGAGCGTCCCCGCCGGGGCGGGGGGCGCGGACGGCTTGGTCGCCATTGCTTGGAAGGGGGAGGGAGTGGCTGGCGGCTGGGGTGGGTGGCGTGTGTGCTGGCTGTGATGGGGCTGGGGGGGTAGATGCGAGTCTGGGAGGGGGGAGTGGGAGCAAGAAGTGGCTAGGGGGAGATTATAAGGCGGCGGAGGGGGCTACGGGGGGGTCGGGCAGCGGGCAGTCGGGTGGAGTGAGAGGTGTCGGGAGGGCCACGGGGGGTGACGACGAGTGTAGGTGCCGCCTCCACCGGCCAGTGAGGAGTGACGGTCCAGTGACCGTGCAGGGCTTTCTAGGCCCCCGTCTGTGAGTGAGTGAGGAGAGACCGGTGTCGGTGCGGTGCCTTTGTTCCTTCCGTCCGCGCGCGCGAGCGCCAGAGTGTGGCTAGATCGTCTGCGAGTGCCAGTCGACCTGACTGTCAGATGCACACTCCGAGTGAGAGAGTATTGGGAGCAGGAGGAGTTTGTCCGGCGGCGCAACCCTTTGTGGATGCCATCATCACTTTTGTAATCAACCAATTAGATAAGAGCCAACTGCTCGGCAACGTCACTTTACCGGGGCAGTACGGTGAGGGGCCCATGTGCGGAGTTGACACTGAGTGGTAGGATTCAGGGTCTCAATGAGGGGCCTCTTCTGTTCGAATCAAAAAAAGGTCAGGTACAACTCCGGGGTACCACACTCCTCCTTGCTCGTACAGCGAGTGGCACTCACTCGCTCCCATCGCACAACCTCCTCTCTCTTGGCTTTGGTGCCTTCTGAATGCTCCCATCACACCCATCACGCGCCCAATTGCAGCCCTTAGACCACTCACATGCTCACTAACAACACGTCCATCTCGGCCCACATCGGCCTCTAGCCCTCGTACCCCTGCTTGGCGACCCACTCATGTCGCAGCCATCCCGACCCCCGCATATACCGCGTACCCTCCCAACGCACCCGATACGCTAACGGAGGCTGTACCTAGTTCCCGGTTTCCCAAACAGGCCACAAACAGAGATCGGAACGCGAGGCAGGAGAGGAGAGGAGACCGAGACGCACGGCCGAGATTTCGGCGTTATACCATCGACCTATTCCTCCATCCTGTTTTTCGAACACACAATTTCGATTTCCAGCCCGGCAATAGCAAGCAGACGTGCCTCCACCGCATTGAGCGCTCGCGGATTGGGCGGGGGTTAACGCGATGGAGTGCGTGAGAGCGGGGCTGGACGCGGGGTTGCGGGGCTCGCTGGGGGCTAAGCGAGTGACAAGCGAGTGGGAATCAGTTGCGCTAGAATGCGGAGGGGGGCCGCCCAGCGAAAGGAAGGCCCGTAGGTCGCTGGGCCGCTGAGGCCGAGGGTACCCCGCACCGGCAGCAGGCAGTGAGGGCCGGGGGGCGGGGGAGGCCGCGACATCGCCACGTTGTGCGTGTGATCGAGGTGGTGAGAAAAGAGCAACCTCCACTCGCGTGCATGATTTCACCGTTCCACCGTCTGTCAAGAGGACCGGAAGTTGACGGAAGCCAGGCGGGAGATTGGTAGAGATAGCAGATTGTAGACGTCAAGAGGAGACGTAGCAGCAGTGCTCGGGTGACGGAGAGTGGGAATCACTCCGAGGTCCGAGGTGGAGGTCGGTATGACGCGTCCAACAATTCACCGTTCCACCGTAATCATCAAACCATGGACGACGACCTGCTCGCGCGCCTCAACGCTCTCAAGGGCGCGTCGGGCGGACCTGGCCCTGCGTCCACCGCGCGTCATGCCTCCGCCGCGCCTGCGCCTGGTGTCGCGGCCGCAGCCCAGTCCGCGGCCGACGAGGACGCCGCGCTCGAGGCGCTCGCGCACGCCCTGCCCACTGCACCCGACGATGACGACGACCTCGAGGCCCTCCTGGCCAGCATAGGCGGGGACAGCCTCGAGGTCGACTACCTCGAGCCGGGGGGCCTGGAGCGGGACGCGAGTGCGCTCCTCGATGAGGCGAGGCGGTACACCACGGCGGCTGGGGAGGACGCGCCGTCGCCCAAAGACGCGCCAACACCAGGGGACGCGGCTGAACCAAAGGGCAAGGCAAAGGGCGGGGGGCATGACAGCGACGACGACGGCGAGGGCGGCACAGCCGCGAGCACCCTCGAGCGCGCCCTCGCGGAGGCTGCGCTCTCCGACGACGAAACCGCGCCAAGTCCGGCCGCCCCTCCCGTCCCTGGGACCCGTGGCGCCCCCGTCCGTGCCCCGGGGCTCCCAGATCCCTCCTCCGGCTCGACAGCAGCGGCGCTGGCCGCGCTCTCGTCCTTCTCCCCGCTGCCCGAGCTCAAGGACGACGACGACGTGCCGCCCGACATGAAGGCGCGCATGGAGCTGCTGAGCGGGCTGCGGGGGCCGAGCAACTTTCCCGCCGTGCCGCGCCGCGAGCCGAAGAAGGAGGAGAAGGGGATGGGGCCGCCGCCGCGCGCGCCGGGGCAGGGGTGGGGCATCCCGGGGTACGATGACGGGCGGGACGACGACCTCGACAGCTGGTGCAGTGAGTGTCTCGGGTTCGGTGTTGGTTCCGGTGGTGGATCCCGGATCCCGAGAGGGTTCCGGCGATCGGGGGCGAGGGAGGCGAGGAATGCCGGCGGCCCAGGAGGAATGCGCGCGATCAGGAGATCGGTTGAGCTATCTCGCTAGCCCCGCCCGGCTCGCCAGCGCGTCCTCCATCTGTTCATCTGTTCATCCTCCCGAGCTCCAGCGTTGTGCCCGCAATCTCACCTGAACCCATCCCACCCCCCTCGCTTCGACTCGCTGACCCCAGGCATCTGCAACAAGGACGCCGAGCTGCGCTGCCGCGGGTGTGATGGCGACCTGTACTGCCGCGCGTGCTGGGCCGAGGGGCACGGCAACGGACCGGGGCAGGAGCAGGGACACAAGGTGGAGAAGTTTGTTTGGCGGCGGTAGCGTGGGTTGAGGGGCAGAGAGAGGGTGTTGTATGCATGAACAGGTGTGGGAGGGACACTGCTGCTGGGCATGTAACGCACTGCGTGTTGAGCACTGCATGACACGCGTCGTTGCACTACTGGAGAGCCTTGTCGACTTCCCGCCAGGGCTCGTCGGCTGTTCGTGTGGAGAGGCACATACATGCCGACTGCCTACATCCCACGCCACGCCGCCTCACTGCCTCTTATTCAGGTGTAGTTCAGCCTCCTGCCGATCGAGGGAGGCTGTGTGCAAGACAGGGAAGCTGGCGGACAGGCCGAGAACTGGCGTGGAGTCGACGTCCAGCCCGCTGGCGACGGAGAGCAGTGAGGTGCTGCAGCCATGCTCCAAAGTACACGAGGGACAATTGCCGCCCCCTACTCAACCTACACGTCGACCCCTGCATGGTATGTGGAGGAGAGCGCACATGGTATGTGGAGGAGAGCGCACATGGCAGCAAGAGGAGGACATGACACACCCAGTCTCACCTCGCGAATGCAACCGTGAGCGTCACCTCCACCAGGAGTCCAGGAGTCTCTGAACCAGAAGGCGTCCAATAGCATTGTATGAATGCAGAGGTTGATTGAAGGCGATGCGTGAGTGGTACGGCGGGAGGCGGTGGCACTGTTGCTCCTGTCGCGAAATGTCTGAAAATTGCCCGAAACCTCTTCACCCGTTCCCACTCCGCCGCACACTCTGGAAACAGCATCAGAGAGTTGAAAGGCTATCGGCGGTCCCGGGAAGCACGTGTGTGAGATCGCAGGGATGTAACATCCGGCTGAGAAACCCACCTCACCGCCAACCGCCACACCGCCACACTCGCACCGAACTCGTCGTCCTCCCCTCCTCCGGGCATCTGAAGCCCTCCAACTCCTCCCTTAATACCTACAGGCCTTCTCCCTCACCATAAGCCTCCTGAAGCATGCATACAGCGCACTAAGGGGCTTAGCGTAGCCCTATATATACGACCCGCCGCGCCGGCCTCCCATCCCAATACAAACCACTACACCAGTGGTGAAACGGTATCATGCGTCGTTGCCATCCAATCAGATGTCGACGCGGCGGGGGTTCGACTCCCTCCTGGTGTATATCCGCTGCTACAGAGCAGCGGAGCGTTTTTGTTTGGCGTGCAGATGTCGACGGGCGGGGTCGGCGGTTGGGGCGGGTGCGAGGTCGCGTGGTCAGGGTTTGTAGGTAGTTTTTTTCGGTGACATCCAGGCGGGCTTTGGGTGGAGGGGAGGTGGAGGTGAGGCTGGAGAGGGAGAGGGAGGGGACGGGATTACGAGGTGGTGCGCTCGAGCAGCGGGTGAGGAAGGGCAGCCCCGGCGGACAGGCGGTGGAGGTCATGGACCGGCCTTCGACCTGCCCAACGCTCCGAGGAGCTCAGTGCCGTAGCCACAGGATCTACCGCTTCTTGGATATCACAGGGAGCGCGAACAGTGCGCACACGTGCTCTCCACCCTCCGCACGAAGGCAGCAATGCACCTCGTCATCAGCCGCCACACTCGACCCTCCAAACCGACTTTCGGCTCTCCCAGGCTTTCCCTCACCCCCAAACGCTCCCAGATATCTCCCTCCAACGCTCCCTGCTCCTCACACACCTGTTGGGACCCGCAACGGAGCCCTGGAAAGCTAGCGGCGCCGGAAAACACCCCCTCGTCGTCGGCGAGATGGCCGAGCGGTCTAAGGCGCTGTGTTAAGGAGCTTGCTTCTCCGCAGTCTTCGGACGTGGGTTCGAATCCCACTCTCGTCAACAGGGTATTCAGTTGCCCAGCCAGATCTTTTGGTTGCAGAGGAGGGCGAGAGGACGGGTGGTGGTCGAGCTTCCGGGGTGGTGTACCTCCACCGCCACGAAACTTTCGGTGTTTGGTTCCGCCCTCCTCGGTGGGTGGAGGGACGATTGCCCTGATTGAGGGGGCATCTCAGCTGTTGAGGGTATAGCAGGAGTGTCGTGGACACTGCGTGCGGCTCCGTAATAGCGGGAGGGTTGAATGGTTGGGTGGTTGTCAGCTGTGTGATGGTAGCAAGGCGGCGGTAGCCGTCAGTAACGGTCCCCAGTGCTGATCGACAGGAACGGCTAGTACAGATCTCCGCGCTCAGCGGCCCGCTCTCCCCACCTGCTTCGCTCTGGAACGCACAGTCTGCAACAAGGCAAAGGACATTCTTCGTTTCTGCAGAACTGTTAAATGCTCGTCCTCGTGACTGCTGGTGCCTCCTCGGCATTCGGCAGAACTGCTGATCTCAGCTTCGGCATCGCTTGCCGTGTCCAATTCAACAGTTCAACCGAGTACATCAAGACCGCGACCGCTTGGGCTTCCTACCTCGCACACATGGGAAGGTGGTATCGGCTAGTCGCGTCGAAGATGTGGGGCAAGCGGGGACTCTGTGGGGCCGGAAACGTTGTTTCCTTCGCTGTAGCTAGCTGAAGGACATGGGCTGCTCCGCAGGAGCATGGTGCGCGCACGGTGAACTCAGCTTTGGCAGGAGCGGAGCGTTGGACTGGGGCTGCTCCGCCAACGTTGCTGAAGGAGCAGCGGTGAGGGGCCAGGTGTGACGACGCTGGGCTCATCGTCGGCCCCACTCCCCGGCCCGGTTGCCCACCAGATCGGCAGATGTGCACGCACTCCACTGCCCAAGCAGCCCAGACAAGGAGCACGGCACCCGAGGATCGACGGGGCCGCGACTAACCGCGAATTCAGCAGTTCAGCCGAAATGAGGCATGCCGCACGTCCATCTCCCATCTTGTCAACAGTTCGGTGTGTCCCGCTGCCTCAGACGCAGATACTTAAGCCAGATGCGAGCACTGGAGCCCCCCATCCTCTGGCACGCCAGTCATACACCATGCCGTCTCTCGCCGTCTTCCTGGGTATCTTCGCCTCCTTCGGAGGCTTCCTGTAAGTGCCGAACCTCCTGCCACACCCCTTCGGGTCCCCCACCCCCCTCGTCGTTGACATCAGCTTCGGGTACGACACCGGATACATCGCCGGCTGTAAGGAGATGGAGTCCTTCCTCAAGGTGTACGGCGACCTCCAGGCCGACGGGACGTACAAGCTCTCGACGGGCACCGACTCGCTCATCACCTCGATCCTATCTGCCGGCACCTTCGTCGGTGCTCTGGCCGCGAGCACGATCGGGGACTGGCTCGGCCGCCGCCTCGGCATCGCAATCTACGTGCTCATCTTCTCGGCCGGCGTGGCTCTCCAGACCGGGGGCACCAGCATCGGCGCCTTCGCGGCAGGCCGCGTGCTCGCCGGCCTCGGCGTGGGCGGCACGTCCGTCCTCGTGCCCGTCTACCAGGCCGAGTGTGCGCCACGCCGCATCCGCGGCATGATCGTCTCGGGGTACCAGTGGTTCATCACCGTCGGGCTGCTCGTCGCCGCCGTGGTCGTCGACCAGACCAAGGGCCACAAGGGGAAGAGCGCGTACCAGATCCCCATCGGGATCCAGTTCGTGTGGGGCGCGATCCTCGCCGGCGGGCTGCTCGTGCTCCCCGAGTCGCCGCGCTGGCTCCTCTACAAGGGGCGGGAGGAGGCTGCGCGCGCCTCGCTTGCCCGCCTCGCGAGCCAGGACCCCGACTCGGAGGCCGTGAGCGCCGAGTACGACGAGATCGTCGCGACGCTCGAGAACGAGCACAAGACCGGCGGCGGGCGCTGGGCCGACTGCCTCCGCCAGGGCCCGCACCGCGTTTTCCAGCGCATCGTCACGGGCATGCTGCTGCAGGCGTTCTCGCAGCTCTCGGGCATCAACTTTATCTTCTACCACGGCACGTCGTTCTTCACGGCCAGCGGCATCTCGAACCCGTTCCTGATCACGATCGCGACCAACGTCGTCAACGTCGGCATGACGATCCCGGGCATGCTGCTTGTCGACCGCCTCGGCCGCCGCCCCATGCTGCTCTACGGGAGCGCGGGCATGGCCGTGTCCCAGCTCATCGTGGCGGCCGTGGGCGTCGCGCGCCCGATCACGGACCAGGCCGCGCAGAAGGTGCTCGTCGCCTTCGTGTGCATCTTCATCGCGCACTTTGCGAGCTGCATGGCCCCGCTCAGCTGGATCGTCACCTCCGAGCTGCCGCCGTACGCCCTCCGCACGAAGTCCATGTCCCTCAGCACGGCGAGCAACTGGATCTTGTGAGCCACTTGATTAGAAGCAGCTGACGGCAGCAACTTTGCCATCGGGTACGCGACGCCGTACCTCGTCAACACGGGGCCCGGGAACGCGGGGCTCAAGACCAACGTCTTCTGGATCTGGGGCGGGTGCTGCGTCGCCTGCTTCTTCTTCACGTACTTTATGATCCCCGAGACCAAGCAGCTCTCGCTCGAGCAGATCGACCTGCTCTACCTCGAGTCGACGCCGCGCACGTCCAACGCGTACCGCAAGCACCTCGTGGACGGGGGCATTCACCGCATGCGCAGCGGCCGCCTGTCCCTGTCCGAGAAGGGTGCGGGCGACGTCGTGCACGACGACGTCAAGTCCTCCAAGGCGGAGGCGTAGGCCCAGTCGTACAGGGTGTGCTGCCCTGAAGAAGATGGAAGTGTTGGGGAAGGGTGTTGGGGCGAGAAGAGAAGCAGCTCGCACCTCTGCGTACCTCCGCACCGGCGAAGAACACGTGGGGTTAGTGACGTGAGCTCTCAGTAGTTGTCAGCGATGTGATCAATTAAGTCACCGTCAACACTGTGACTTCATTCAGGAGTGGTCAAGTTTTTGCAGACCTCACTGCTGACTCTGACATGAGCTGCGTGAACAGGGCGAGGGACTCACAACTGCCTTGAGATCAGGCCAGCGGCAGCAAGCAACTCTGTGGCTATCCTAATGTGCTTCATCCGATGGTACTACAATGCAAATGATGATCCCAACGCTCTACACTCCCTGGCTCCCTTGATGTACATGATTAGAAGGAGCCGAGGGGCTCGGCGACCTTGAAGGGAGCGCCGGTCTTCTGCTTGATCTCGTCGACGGTGTGGCCCTCGGCAACCTCGATGAGGGTGAGGCCACCCTTCTCGAGGTCGACGTCGAAGACGGCAAGGTCGGTGATGATGCGCGAGACGACGCGGACACCAGTGACGGGGAGCGAGCACTCCTCGAGAATCTTGGGGTTGCCCTTCTTGTCGGTGTGCATGGTGACCGAGACGACCTTGGTGCACTCGGGGTTGGAGACGAGGTCCATGGCGCCGCCCATGCCCTTGACGAGGTGGCCAGGGACCATGAAGTTGGCGAGGTCACCGTTCTGCGAGATCTCCATGGCGCCGAGGATCGAGACGTCGACGTGGCCACCACGGATCATGGTGAACGACTCGGCCGAGTCGAAGACGGAGGCACCGGGGCGGAGGGTGACAGTCTCCTTGCCGGCGTTGATGACGTCGGCGTCGAGCTCCTCCTTGGTGGGGTAGCGGCCCATGCCGAGGATACCGTTCTCGGACTGGAGCCAGACGTTGACACCGGGCGGGGTGTAGTTGGCCGCGAGGACGGGGATACCGACACCGAGGTTGCAGTAGTAGCCGTCCTTGAGCTCCTTGGCGGCACGCTTGGCGATGCGGATACGGGCGGCCTGGTTGGGGTTGGCGGGGGCGGCGTCCGGGTCGGCCTCGGCGCCCTCCTCGGTGTGGAGGGTCACGAGCTCGATCTTCTTCTCGACAGTCGAGGGGACGATGCGGTGGACGTAGATGCCCGGGAGGTCAATCTCCATGGGGTGGATCTCGCCGACCTCGACAATGTTCTCGGCCTCGACGATGGCGACCTTGGCGGCCTTGGCGACGAGGGTGGCGAACGCGCGGGTGGTGTAGCGGAAGACACAGTTGCCGGCCTTGTCGACCTTCCAGGCGCGGAAGATGGCGACGTCACCCTGGAGGGCGGGCTCGAAGATGTAGCGCTTGCCGTCAAACTCGCGGACCTCCTTCTTGTTGCCGGGGACGGCGACGGTCTGCTTGCCGTTGGCGTCGGGCTTGGACCACTGGATGGGGATGCCACCAGTCTCGACAGCCGTGCCGGCACCGGTACGGGTGTAGAAGCCGGGCATGCCCGCGCCGGCCGAGCGGAGGCGCTCGGCGATGGTGCCCTGGGGCGAGAGCTCGAGGGCGACGTCGCCGTGGATGTAGGCGTCCGAGAGGGTCTTGTTGGTGCCGACGTACGAGAGGATCATCTTGGAGATCTGCTTGGACGCGATGAGGGGGTCTGCCGTCAGCAACTGCCGCATGTGCCCCAACAATCTCGGTGTATTCCAATCAACCGTTTCCGCTCCACTGTGGTTGGTCGACGTCATAACAACGTTTTCCCACCCCACAACAGTGCCCAGGTCCCCGCTCCACCGGAAAATTCAGTTCCTACTCACAGAGACCACCCTGGCCGACGTTGCCGGCGTTGTTGGAGACGACGGTGAGGTCCTTGAGCTCGGGGCGGTCGTGGAGGGCACCGATCAGAGTCTCGGCGGTACCGCAGAGACCAAAGCCGGCAGAGAGGACCATGGAGCCGCTCTTGACGTCCTTGACAGCCTCGGCAGCCGAGGGGTAGAGCTTGCCGCCCTCGGTGTAGTCCTTGATGTTGGGGACCTCACCGACGTTCTCGACCTTGCCGGGGACAGTGTCGATACCCGAGAAGCCGGCGGGGGTCGCGGCGACGGCGTACGCGCGCTGGGCAGCGGCGACGTTGGCGCGGGCGATAGCCACACGCGCAGCCGAGGCACGGGGGAGGGCGCGGGTCGCGGCGCGGACAGAGGTGAGCCGGGCGAGCATTCTGAGTGGTGGAGAGAAGGGAGGATGGAGGACAGGCGATGGTAGTGACCTGTGTATATACCAGAGGGCGACGTGTCGGGGTTCCAGTAGCACCGTGCGGTCACTTGAGGGGACCCACGAAAAGAGGTAGTGTGTGTGGTGAGGTGTCGGACAAATGAGTTTGTCCAAACCACCGACTTTAAGCTGGCGTTGCGTCGGGAGGGTTTCCTGGTGTGGATACCGATCTCCCTGAGTGTTAGAGCGGCGTACAGGCGGCGTGTGCTTGGGGTGTAGAAGGGAGGTCAGAGCGAGGCGAGGCGGCGCAGCGGGCAGTGGGCGAGCCGGGGCAAGTGAGCAGGCATGAGCGGGGCAGGAACAGAGGGGGAGCGGAAACTTGGACAGGGTTAGCGATGTTGGCGGGGCTGGGCGACGTCATGACCTGCCGCATTCCACCCAGCGAGCCGTTAGCCCTCCACCTGGATAATCAGAGCGAGTCGAATAGCGAGCTAGGCATTCGTGAGCGAGTTGCATGCTGCTGATAGTAGATGCCGACCCGAATGCCGCTGATCACGATCAGCCAGCTCTACTTTCCGGATAGCCGTGATGCACTCGCCGCGACCATCAATGCTGCAGTGCATCGCAGCCCCTGTCGAGGCCATAGCGCTCAGGTCAGGACCCAGGGCGGTGGCTAAGCCTCGGCGTCCGGGGGCAGAGCGGCGAGCGTTCGGTGGAATTGTGCTCCCACGGACCCATATCGCATAGTGCCACGCCGCGAGAATGGAGCGCGGGGTCCGTGCGGTGGTGCGTGGGGTCGCCTGTGGGGTCTCTGCACGTTTGTCAGCCCCACCCCAGATGGAGCAGGCACGCTCAATCAGCGCCCTCCAGTGATTCCGGCCATTCCGCACGCCACGCCCGAAGCGAGGTGCATGATCTGCCGCCGGCGCTCGACCATTGTTCGCCGACGGCCCCCGCGTCCCCTCCGGGGCCCAGAACGCTGCCCCCACGCGCCAATGGCCGCGAGGGGGGCGGAGCGCCTCGCGCACAATTGTGCGGCGCACTGCCATACGTGCGTTCACGTGATGCTATCGCACCGGCTGCTTGGCGTTCACCACGGTTTCAGAGGGGACCGAGCGTCGGCGACGACCGAAACGCGTGCGCGCCGGACAGACGGGAGGCCGTGGGGGACGCGAGGGCCGAACACCGGGCGTACGGGAGCATGGGTCTCCAGCCGGTAATCTAAACGCTGGGCGCGCGGAATGCCGATTTCCTGCACTACATTCCCACAGCTGTTCCAGACGACGACTCGGTGTTCGGTGTCGGTGCGGTGCGGATTCTGGCGATGCTGGCGAGAGATAAGGCGGATCTCGTGATCAGATGCGGGAACAGGGAAGAACGGATGTGGTGGAGTGGAGGGGATGGAGGCGAGGATGGCGAGCCACGCTGGTCGGTGGCTGGTGGGATCGCCAGCGATCGCTAGAGGGGGGCTCGAGGCGTCTGGATCGTCGCCTGGCCTATATACTCGGAGTCGACGCCGGCGGCGCCAAGCCTTTGGCTAGCCGAGGCGTAGCCGAGCGGTGTGGTCGGCGTGCAGAGAGGGTGGCTGGTGACGGCCGCGCGCGGACGCGGCGATCGCGCGGGGCACCGGTTCGCTGGCTTCCATGGGTGGGTTAGGTGGCGTCGAGGTTCGGGGTCAGTGCCACGATGCGATGCATGTCATGGTAGAGCGGACGAGCCGGCGCTCACCAAAGGACTCTGTGTCACGTCGATGTCGCCTGCCACTTCAGGAACATCTACCTCGTCTCGACCGTCAAGGACACCTCCACTGCCCTTGGACCAAGGCTTGGTCCACATGGCTCCAGCAGCTCTGATGCCCACACCTAGCCTCTACACGTCTCTGTAGGCCTATGTATGTACACTGCGACTGCAGCTCTGCCGACAAGGCGCGCGAAACCGCAGCCACAGCTGTATTCTGGCGGAGTGATGTTGAGCGATCGGCTTGCAGATCCCGATCACCGCCTCTGCCACGTCGATCTCTGCCACACTTGTTACACTCCTCGGATCACCTCACACCGAATACTCTGTTCTACCAGTGCTACACACCTCGACCTGTTATACCTGTTGCCAGTGTTGGCGGAGGCCACACGTCGAGGTCAGCTTAAACTGACAAACTCTGTGCGGACGTTTGAGGCCGATGGGATTGATCGGTCCTCGGGTCGAGCCGGGTTCCTTGTACCGTGCCCTCCACCCAACAGTGACCCCATCAGTGAGACCTCCACCCAACGCAAACAGGCCGAGATCGAATAGCTTCAGAAAGTTCGAAATAAACGGCCAACGCCGAGGGTAATGTGGGCACTTCCATTCCAACTCGTCTCCGCTCACCTCCGCCGTTCTGACTCTACGCGTGTGATCTCATACCACGGATCCCGTACCCGCCCCGCGCCTGGCCCCCTAACCTACTGCATGAAATATACACGGGGCGACCGCCCATCTCTCAACCACCATTCTCACCATGTCTGATCGTCTCGTCGCCGCCACCTCAACAACAGGGTTCTTCCAGGAACACCCCGTCGTGCAGAACCAGTACGAGGAGGACGCGGGCCTGCGCCGCGCCTCCGCCCTCTTCCTGCCCCCCGCCATCGCCGACGAGCTCGCCCCGGGCCTCAAGGCATGGGGCGACCGCGTGCTCGCCCGCGACGTGTGGGCGCACGTCGTGAACGCCGAGCGCGACCTGCCCCACCTCTCCGGCTCGGGGTTTAGCGCGTTCGGCCAGCCCGTCGGCGACGCCCTGGTCACCTCTGCAGGGTGGCAGGCGCTGCAGGACATCGGCATCGCCGAGGGCCGCATCGTCGCCACCGGCAACGACAAGAAGTACGGCAAGTCGGCGCGCCTCGTCCAGCTGCCCCGCCTGCACCTGTGGAGCGGGTCGAGCGCCGTCGTCACCTGCCCCAGTGCGATGCAGGACGGCGCCATCTCCATCCTCCGCCGCGACCTGGCGAGCGGGTTCGTCTCGGCGGCCTACGACACCGAGGCCCTCCGCGCCGCCCGGACACGCGTGTTCAAGCGCGCGCTCGAGCGCATGCTCTCCACCGACCCCAAGGTCACGTGGACCTCGGGGCAGTGGATGACGGAGCGCGCCGGCGGCTCCGACGTCCAGGGCACGCAGACCGTCGCCACCCGCACGCCAGGAGGCGAGGGCGAGACGGACGTCGACGGCAACCCCCTCGGGCCGTGGGCCGTGAGCGGGTTCAAGTGGTTCTCGTCAGCCACCGACTGCGGGTGCGTCATGCTCCTCGCACAGACCGAGCGCGGCCTGTCGTGCTTCTTTGCGCCCACGCGCAAGCTCGTCAACGGCAAGCCCGAGATGAACGGGATCCGCATCCAGCGCCTCAAGAACAAGCTGGGCACCAAGGCGCTGCCGACCGCCGAGCTCGAGCTGCGCGGCATGCGCGCCTGGCTCGTCGGCGAGGAGGGCCGTGGCGTGCCTGTCATCTCCACCATCCTCAACGTCACCAGGTATTACAACATTGTCGGATCGGTCGCGGGCGTCGGCCGCGCCCTCGGCGTCGTCAAGGCGTTTGCGCGCGTCCGCCGCTTCCCCAAGCAGGGGCAGGACACGACCCTCTCCAAGATCCCGCTGTTCAACAAGACGCTCGCGGCCATCACCCTCCAGTACCGCGCCGACGTCCTCCTCTCGCACCTGACCGCCGCCCTCCTCGGCTCGGTGGACGCCGGGCACGGCGGCGGCCCCCTCTGCCCCGCGAGCGCCGAGGAGGCCCAGCTCCTCCTGCACGTCCTCACGCCCGTCGCCAAGGCCTACACGGCCAAGCACGTCGTCTGGGGCCTCCAGGAGTGCATGGAGAGCCTCGGCGGCGTGGGGTATATGGAGAACGTCGAGAACCCCGAGCTCAACCTCGCGCGCTCGCTGCGCGACGCCAACGTCAACCCCATCTGGGAGGGCACGACCAACGTCCTCTCGTCGCACCTCGTGCGCGCGCTCAAGGGGCGCGCGGGCGGCGCCATGGCCCGCGCCGTCAACACGTGGCTGCACGACTTCCTCCCCAAGTCGGGGTTCGAGGCCGAGGCCGCCGCCGTGCTGGCCGCGTGGACGAGCCTGCGCGCGGACCTCGCCAAGGACGAGGACGAGCTGCTCGCGGGCGGGCGCAAGATCCTGTGGCGGCACGGCGACATCTTCTGCGCGACCCTCCTCCTCGCCGACGCGGCGCGGGACGGCAACGCCGTCGCGACCGAGTGCGCGCGCCGCTTCGTGCGCGAGCGCAAGGGGACGTTTGGCGTCGACGCCATCGAGGGCGACTGGAAGGAGGTCGCGGCGTGGGACGAGCGCATCGTGTACTGTGAGCCGGCGGCGGGGCAAGATGGAGCCCGCGCTAACCTGTGACTAGCCCCAAGCAGTCACACGCTTGGCGAGAAAACCGACGTCGACGCCGACGACGAACGAGGGGTGGTGGGCGAGCTCCAGCGCCTCCTCCTCGACTTTGAGCTCGTCTGGGGCGCCGACGGCGCCGAAAGATCCGAGGGGACGTGGTGGGGCGAGAGGCGGGGGTCGTTGTAAGAAGAGTACAGTTGTAACAGGGGTCTTGGAATGCCATCTCGTATCGTAATCTAATCACGGCCGCACCGGGCATTGTTATGTGGCGTACATCAGATGATGGTACAGATATGGTATGGAGCAAGTCGCCCTCTTTTGCTACCTCTCGTCTACTGCTTCTCGCCGCGCATGACCGCGCCGATCTCGTCCACACTCTCCAGAACCCAGGTCACGCCCTCGTCGGACGTGAGCCACTCCTGCCCCTGGAGGACCTGGCCGTCGCCGCCGCCGCCCTCGAGCAGCGACTTCTTGAGCCCGAACACATGGCTCGTGACCTGGGGCCCGACGCCGGTCTGGGCGCGCAGCCCCGCGATCGCAATCACGGACGTCAGCACGCGCCCGAGGAGGAACGCGCCCTCGGGCGCCGGCCCCGCGGGGTCGGACAGCAGCGGGCCGTAGTGGCTGTTAAGGATGTGCACGGGGAGGTCGGGGTGCGAGTCGCCGAGCTTTGCGACGAGCTTCTTGCTGTGCGGCTCGTAGATGCCGTCCCAGAGGCCCATGCCGCGCGCGAACAGCGCGGGGATGTCCGTCGGCTGGCGCAGCGGCTGCGTGCTCAGCCCGGCCTTGACGTCGTCGGGCATGTGGTCGCGCAGCGCGTTCAGGTTGTTGATGACCTTGGGGATGCCGGTGAACGAGATGGACTTGAGGCCCGACTCGCGCATCACCGCCGCGGCCTGCACGCGGTCCTTTGTGTCCGTGGTGGTCGCGTAGTCGAAGAGGGCGCAGAGCGCGTCGGGCGAGTTGATGGCGAAGAGGGCGGACGTGTTCATCGAGAGCCAGGTGTCGCGGCCGATGCCGCCGGCCTCGCCGCGCTGGCGCACGCGGTCGAACAGGCCCTGGAGGACGGGGGCGGCAGGGGCGGGCGTCGGCGCGCCGCGCGCGGCGGGCAGCTTGATCAGCTGCTTGAGGGCGGGGGAGAGCTTGAGGGCGGAGGCCATCTCGTCGTCTTCTGCTGCGTCCCACGAGGCGGGGCGGGGGAAGCCGTACGGCGGGAGCGAGGGGGAGCCGACGGGCGTGTCGGCGGGGCTGTTGAAGGTCGAGGTAATGGTGTGTGCCGCTCGATAAGGGAGCGATGGGCGATCTGAGCGCCGGTGTTGATCGTTATGTGGAGCGTACGTCACTCGTGACGAGATCGGCAAGGTGTGGGGTGCGGGGGTGACTAGCGCAAGTCCAGATGCGGAGAGAGGCACACGCACGCGATGAGATGGCTGCTGGGGATCCGGGCTGGATATGAATGCGGGCTTGGGCTGGTTCTGGTGAGGAGGGGAGTGCGATCCCGGGGGAGTGCTGGTGAGTGCGGGTGGGAGGACTGGGCCAGTGTGGGTGGTCGGACAATCGGGCGTGAGATCCGCCGTAATCCTCCGCCCACACAGGCCCGATAAGCACGTGGCTCGAGTACTGGCTGAACTCATGGGACTTCTGAGGTGCGAGATCATGCACCATGTCTCGGTGTTCTACACACGGAGAATGCGGGGTAGCTATGCGCCGCCGGCATGTCTGGTGCTCCAGACTGTGTGCGGAATGGTGTGGTGATGGCGTGGTGCGGTGAGTGGGGCCCGCCGCCACACCGAACACAGGCACTGGCAAAACTGACACAGACAAACACACAGGCCACGGCGCTATTAATGCATACAGATGCTTGCTGGACTTGGGCTTGGAGTCATGGGCTCATGAGGGTGAGGAACACTGCAAGATCGGCCGCGAGCTACTTCTTCTTCTTGGCGTTGGGCTTCGCCTTGGTGCCGCCCTGTTGTCAGCTAAGCGCGTGCAAGAAGGAGCTGTACCTTGGCGTTCTTGTCGTCCTTGCCCCTGGAGTCAGCTCATGACATATATGTCCTAGCTGGGAGAGACGGCGTGGGGAGGTGTGGCAGGGGGACGCGGGAGTGTGCTTGGGTGGCGCTCGAGCAGGGGAGGAATGGCGACTCACTTGGCGGCCTTGGGGTCAGCCTTGGGCTTGGGCTTCGATCCCTTCTTCGGAGGCGGCATTGTGGCAGGTGTGGTGACGCGGGGTGTGAAGATGCAGAGAGTGGGCGAGTGGACGAGTGGCGAAGAGTGAAGAAGAGGTAGAGATAGCGATGGGGGAAGGCAGCGAAGATATAGTGCTGAGGAAGGCGAGGAAGGTCGGGTGCTCGCCGCTGGCCGCGCTGGTCGTCGCGGCCGGTGCCGCGAGAAGCCACACCAGGCTTCTGACTCGAGTCAGCGAGGGGTGATGGGTGGCGACTCTGCCCGTCCATCTCGGGGTGACGGCGTCAGAAGCAGTCACGAGTTTCACGGAGCACACAGAAGTCACAGCACGGGGTGAGATTACTCGGTACATCGCCTCTCGAGCGTGGGGTAGCTCGGTGCCGGCGCTCCATGAGTCGCACGGCCTCCCACGTTTAAGTGGAGTGGGTGGCAAACAACAGCCACCAGGCGATCAGTGCTGCTCACATCATCCGTGCACACCCCACCCCCGCTTCTTGGCGCCACACGCGTCCGCGCACAGTGTGCCCCGCAGCGACCTCGAGCCCGAGCGACGCACCCATGCGCGCTCGAGACCAGAGAAGCATCCCCTTGCAGACCAGTGCGCGCCATGATCGGGCATACGCTCTCATCACCTCGCCTCCATCCCCATCTCGATCCTCCCGTCTCACCTCTCGCCGCCATGAACCGCTCCCCGTCCTCCATCACGCCGCTCCGGCGGCGGCGCGACTCGTCCTCCCCGACGTCCGAGACGTCGACGGCGCGCCGCCTCGTCGCGCGCGCCCGCGCCATCGCATCGCTCCTGGGCCTGCGCCTCCGCCGCCTCCGCAAGCGCGACGACCCGGGCATGCGCCTGCACTCGTGGATCGAGGACGGGTGGGAGATGGACCTCGCGGACGAGGAGCACGTCGTGGGCGTCGGCTTGGGCCATAGGCGCAGCGACAGCCGCGAGGCCACCTTTGACCGCCCGTACGACCCGCCGTACGAGGTGCGCCAGCCGCGCGCGAGCTACGAGCGCCGCGGCTCGCACGACCGCACCTACGAGCGCGCGGAGCTCGGGTACGACCGCTCCGGGGGGCAGCGCGCGAGCTACGAGGCGCACGCGAGCTGGGACAACTACCGCGCCAGCATCGACAGCTACACGCG
>JAMALN010000835.1:0-11249 GCA_023630115.1 Cutaneotrichosporon sp. PK4640 | reverse complement strand
CGTCAGCGGGGGGGGGGGGGGGGGGGTGAGGGGGTGAGGGCGGGGGCTCACAGAGCTCGGTGAACGCCGCGACGTCGGCGTCCGTGAACTTTGGGACGGTGCGGCTGCCCGCCCGCTTGGGCGCGCCGTTCATGCTGCCGTTCATGGTGCCGTTGGGCATGGTGCGTGATGGGGAGGCCTGATGCCTGCGCGATACTTATGCAGCTGTGGCGAGTGGGCGGCTCGGTCGGCGACGGGCGATATTCACCGACCGAGCCAAACAACCGAGCTGATATCCACGTGAGTGAAACCTCCCGCCCGCCCGGCTGCCTCGCGCCCAAGAACCCGCCGCTCGTATGCTCGGGCGGCCTTGTGCGTCGCGAAGGGGCGTTGGGAGGGGGAGTGTGGTGGGCAAACAATGTGCCGCCTGCGGCGTTCGCAACTTCCCATTCTCACATAGCCGCATTTCAGAGCCCAGGCACCGGCGGTGGCAGTAGTTGGCATGCCGCTCTCCGTGGTGATGGATGCGTGGGGGCTCCCCTTCACAGCCCGGCGTCTCAAGAACTTTGAGCTGGCCGTGGGGAGATTGGGGAGTTGGAGAAGAATGGAGCGTAAGGCGGAGTGATGGCCGTCAGACGCTCACAGGTGAGTTGTGGCTGCAAGAGCACGCGTCAGTACTCCCATCGGCAATGTCTAAGGATAATACATGCAGGCATCCCCACCCCACCCTCGCGCCAGCCTCGGCCCGGACTATGCCTTGGCCCCCGCGCGCGCCTTCTTATCCTTCCCGCCGTCGCTCTTGCCCTTGCCGCCCTTCTTCCCCCCGAACCCCGGCGTCCCCTTGCCCTTGCCCTTGCCCTTGTCCTTGGCCTTGTCCTTGATCCCGAGCCGCTTGTTGCGCTTCGCGTCCACCCGCGCCGCGAGGTTGTCGTTGCGCTTGGCGGCCTTGGCCGCCGCCGCCTTGTCCAGCTTGTCCTTGCGCTCGTTCCACGCCTTGCCGCTCTTGGCCTTGCGCTTCTCCTCGCGCTTGACCGCCTTCTTGAGCACCTTTTCCTCGTCGGCAATCTTGGTGCCCGCCGCGCGCGCCTCGGCCTTGGCCCACAGGTCGCGCTCCATCGCCGCCTTGCGCTTGTCCTCGGGCAGGCCGGCCAGCTTCGAGTTGTGCTTCTCGAGGTGTGCGAGCGCCTGCGACGGGTTCGCGAGCTTCTTCAGCGGGACCTTGGCCGTCTTGGCCGAGGGGAGCGCGACGGAGGGCAGGATCACGTCGTCCGCCGCCTTGCGGTGCTCGGGCACGATGAGCTGGGTCTGGGGTTAGCTCTGCACTCAAGCGAGCTCGGTCGGGTGGGAAGATGGCAGATCCAGTCCCCTCGCCTGCACCCACCTTCGCCGGCTTGGCGTTGACCTCCTCCCGCTGCCGCTTGATCGCCTCCTTGCGCTCCTTCCGCCGCTTGTCCCGCATCTCCCCGCGGCGCTGCCGCGCCGCCGCCTCGAGCGCATCGCGCGACTGCGGGTCCTCATCGTACCCGCGGTCCCGCTTGAACCGGTCGAGCTTGACGCGCATCCGCTCGCGCAGGTCGCTGATCGACGCGGCGGGCGGCAGCGGCGCGGGGATGGCGGGGGGGAGGGCGGCGTCGGCGGCCTCCTCGGCCGGCACATCGTCAACGGTGGTGGTGAGGTTGGACGGGTCGAGCTGCTGTCAGCTGGAGCGATCAGGGGAGTTGGGAGGGCGGCGCAAGGCCCGACCAAAGCTGGTCGCTCGCCGCCTCCGCCGGACGCACCTTGTCCTGCTTGGCCCGCCGCTTGTGCTCCTTGATCTCCTCGCCCGTCTTGCGCTTCTTGTTCTTCATCCAGCGGGAGTCCAGCTGCTCCTCGCTCGGGCCGACATAGTACTGCTGGGGGATGAGGGAGAGGAGGGTGGCAAAGGTCGCGTTGCGCGCAGTGAGGGCCGACACGAGCTCGGGGTCGCGGGATGCAGCGGCGGTCGAGGCCATGGTTGCGATGGATGTTGTTGAGCTGCAGCAGTCGACCCTCTGTGGTGAGACGAAGATTTCGAGCGGCGGACTGAACCAGGCACGGGTGGCAAGGAGCGGGAGTATATGCACGTGGTGGAGGTGGAGGACGGTATATCCGTACTTCCCAAGATGATCCTTTGAGACGTCTTTCGAGGTGGGGAGAGCTTGAGTATGGAGCAACAATCTATGCATCTCCTACGTCTACCGCGCCCGCAGGCCCGCCGGCGCCTCGAGGTGCTGCCGCATCCAGCTCCCGCCACACATGCACCCCGCGGTCCAGGTTGGCCTCCACGCCGCCCAGGGCGATGGCAGCCCCCCGCGCATGACATTGGTGGCCGTGAGCACGGTGCGCGCGGCACAGCGGTCGCACACGGCGGTGGGCCGGTCGCCGAGCGGCGCACAGGTGGCGCCGTCGCGCGCGACCGGCTCGGCCGCCGCGGCGGGGGCGAAGAGCGCCGACGAGGCGGGCATCGAGCTCAGCGCCGTCGGGAGGAGGGACGCGATTGGCCCGACGTCCAGCCGCAGGAGGGAGGCGCAGGTGTCCGCGTCCGAGGGGCGCGGGCCCTTGCCCACCGTGGCGAGGAAGTCGCCCCACGCCTTGAGGTCCACGCCCTCGCGCGCCGTGGCGTCCAGGATGCGCGAGGCGGCGACCGAGGTCGCCTGCGCTGACCGCCCCATCAGGAGGGACGAGTCGGGCGCCCGGATGGGGCGGTCGAGCGCCGTGGCAAACTTGGCGAACGCGTCGAGGAGCGCAATGAAGTGCGCGAGTATCCGCCGCAGCAATGGGTGCGCGATATACAGCAGCCTGGACGAGCCCTCGGTGCGCGGCTCGGTCGGCGCCCACTCGCTGTGTGCGCGCTCGGCGACCGCGTCCCGCATCGTCTGGCCCAGCACGCTCAGACCCCACTCGTAGATGTCGACGAGGTTCCACACCGAGTCCAAGTCGAAGGACACGGCACCGTCCTTCTCCTCGCCGCAGAGGAAGAAGGCCTGGCTTGCCTCCGCGATGCGAAGAAGCTCAGCCGCGAGAGCGCGCCGCGGGTCCTCGACCAGCGCCCACACCGCCACCTGCAGCCGCAGGATGTGGGGGACATAGGACCGCGAGTGCTTGATGAACATGCTGAGCGCCTGCTCGAGGATCGCAGCCGCGAGCTCGTGCCCCTCGGCCTGCGACACGGTCGCAAAGGCCGCGCGCACACTGTCGCTCCAGTCCACGCCCTGGACAACGGCGAGCTCGACGGAGCGCGCGGCACGCTTCGCCGTCTGCTTGAGGCTCTCGTTCGGGATGGCGGGCGCGCCAAGGCGCGGGCTGGGCACCAGCCGCGGTGTCGAGGCGGAGAAGACGCCGACGAGGCCCATCTCTCCCCGCTTCGTGCCCTGGCTCGGTGCGAGGCTTATCTCGCCCGTTGGGCCGAATGCCGCGGCGGGATCAACGGCGCGCTCCTCGCCTGTCAGTGCATGCCACCGCGCAGGGCCGCTGCCGTCCGTATCGCCCTCGGATGGCGGCACGAGGTTGACGTGCGTCAGAGCCAAAGACGAGCCCGAGTTGACGAGCGCAAGGGCGAGCGTGTGCGGGGGCACATTGGGGAGGGGGGCGAGCGCGAGCAGCGTTGTCCCCTCTGGGGAGACCGAGGTCATCCGCGCGTGCGACGGCACCCAGTCCAACGGCGTCGGCGCATCCGTTGCAGGCCCCAGATCCTTGAACCCCTCGACGAGCGTCACTGCGCGATGCCGCAGATCGCACTGCTCGAAGCGTGTGCGGAAGCGCGGCGGCGTGTTCGGCGACCCGGAGCAGTCTGCGTCGCGGTACACGCGCACCACAGCGACACCGGGATCGGAGGGTGCCGAGTCGACACTGCCGTTCGCGGTCCCGTCCTTGAGGGGCACGAAGACGACATGCTCAAGGAACGGCTCGGGCACAACCGTTGTGTCGGGAAAGGGTGGGGGCCGCGGACGCGGGAGGGCCGGGAGCGGCGTCGTGGCCAGGACTGCTGTCAGCTCAACCCGAAGTGCCAAAGCTCACAGGGAATGTTGTTGGCGTCAAGGCCAATGTCGATCCGGATGACGCTCAGCTCGCCGTTACGCTCGACGGCGGCCCACACGCCGTCGCTGCCGCCGACCATGCCGAGCCACCCCCGCTGGACGCGGTAGCTGCTCGTCATGGGCCCGGCGTTCGCGATGTCGGCATAGCTCCGCGCGCCCAACGGGCATCGGAGGGCGTTGATAGTCCAGTTGAGCGGGGCGGCGGCGCCGCTCCCCGTAGCGCTAACACTGCCGGTGGGGATGGAGTGGCTCGACTGGGTGTCGAGCACGACGGTGCCCGGCAGCGGATGCGGGTGGAAGAGGTACACGAGCTCGGCGGTGAGCACGACGAGCGTGGGCCCGCGGGTCTTGGCGGCGCTGTGTCCCGGCGGGGGCACGGGTCCGAGGGCGGGCGCGGCCTCGCCGCCGGCGCCGAGCCGCGTGCGCGGGGGGTAGACGTGCGTCATGGCCAGCACGGGGGCGGAGAGGGAGAAGTTGCACATGGGCATGAAGGAGCCGAGGGTGGTGCTGGGCTCGAGGACGGAGGACGAGTAGATAACGACGCGGCCGCCGTCGCTGATCTCGGGGCGCATGGTCGGCCCGCTGGCGTGCACGGCGGCCATCCACAGGCCGTCGGGGGAGATCTCGATGGCCTCGGCGGGCTGGAAGAAGCGCGACATGGGGACGGCGCGCGGCTGCGCGGTGCCGAAGACCGAGGTCACGACGTGGTTCCGCCGCGAGGAGGTGGGGGGGTAGACGAGGGCCGAGGTCGAGGGGTGGAAGGCGCCGACGTAGCTGGGGTTAGCAGAGAGGAGGCGGCGGCAGGAGAGATGGAGACATACGGGTTCGCCTTGACGCGCGCGGCCTCGCTCAGCCGCTGCATGCGGCGGAGGCCCTCGCGCGAGCTCTCGGCCTGCTCGGGCGTGGCCGCCGCGGGTGTTTGGACGTCGACCATGGCGGATGAATTGGACTTGTCGAGTGGATGGAGGATCAACAAAGTGGGGTTGGGTTGGTGTCATGTCGGACGTCGGACACCGAGTATGGCAATTTGCTTCCGCTCCACCGGTAGTGGCACAGTGGCATCCCTTATGTGTAGTGGCTATTCTGCAGCCTTATTCTACAGTGTACATGCAGTGACAACGGCGGAGCGTTCTGAACACGTCAAGGTCGTGGTAGTGTGTGTATTGAAGCGTGAATCGCTGGTGTATTGAGGCGCAGGGTGTTGGAAAGTTGCACAGTCAAATGTCGCCCATCTCGGCGATCTCCTCTTCGAGACGCTGGCCGGTCATCGCACACGTCGCTGCTGTCAGCTTCCACACAACGTCACCAAGCTTACCGGCCATCTCGGAGCGGAAGTGTTCGGTCTCGTACCTTACACGTTCCATGGCCTCCTCGCTCGTGATCTTGCCCGCCTGGTATTGGTTGTTCGCGGCAATAGTGGCGAGGTTAAGGTCGGAGCGCTGAAGTTAGCTGACAGACAACTCTTCAGCTCACCAGATCCGCAAGCCTCTTGTTCTTGTCACGGTATTTCTTCTGGGCGCTGGAGTTAGCTGAACCCGCTCTGAGATACGTACGAGCGGTTCTGCGACATGCGGCGCTCGCCGGCGGCACTGCGAGTAAGTTTGAGCTTCTTGTTGGCGGGGGCCTTGTTGACGACTGGCTTGGACTTTGTCACCTTGGTCGCCTTCTTGGGTGGCTTTGACGCGGGTGACTTCGCCGACTTGCGAGGGAGCTTGGCACGCCCGTTCCCGCGGGAGCGGACGCTGCCGAGGGGAACGTAGTCGTCGTCCAGCTCGACCGAGGCCTCGCTAGGCGTGACCTCGCGGAGGGGTGTGTCGTCACGCTTGCGATCGGCGTCCCCAGGCTCGCTGATGAGCTCGTCCTCCTCTCCCACGTCACCGTCCTCGTCCGCGTCCTCCATCTTCTCATGCTCCGTGAGCTCGTCCTCGCCGTCGTCGCTACGTTCGAGCCGGCGCATCGGGGCGAGAGGCACACCGTGCCGGCGCTGAAGGATTGTGGAGCGGGTAGATGACGACGCCGTGGAAGGACGCTTGGGCTTGAACGCGTATGGAGCGTAGCGGTGGGGCGGCGCAGGGGGCGAGGGGCGCAAGGGGGTTCCCACAGTGTGTGGGGACGGCGGGCTTTTGCGTTTCTTGGTCAGCGGCGACTGATGTCAGCCCATCACCTCATACAGCCGCAGCGGGTCACTTACAGCCAGTTCAGCCAGGCCACGCAGCGCGTCGATAGGTGGCAGCTTGTGCGGGAGGAGAAAGTCGCTCGGCGAGGGGGGCATGGCAGCGCTGGCGCTCGAGTTGGCATGGACGTAGCCGGGGAGCTGAGAGAGCGGGGGGGACGAGATGGCGTCCTTGGCGCTGCCCTCTAGTGGCGGAGTGCGCGGGGGCTGGTGCGACTGGCTAAAGTAGGGCATGGTAGCGGCACTGAGGTGAGAATGATGAAGTGATGGGGTGGAAGAGGATGGTGTTGTGATGAAAGTTTGATGTGTGTTTGAAGAGAAGATCAGCTGCTGACTCGAGCACGCTCAAGCTGTACCGCTGTGCAAGCGAGCGGAAGGGTGAGACCGGTGAGGGGTGAGGGGTGCGAGCGAGGGGATCGCCACCACACTTACAAGAAGCTCCCGCCTTCGTTGCTGTGTGGGATGTGTGTCGGGGGCGCGCCTCCCCCCACCGCGCGCGGATCAACCGTCCCCTGCGCCTCGCTAAAGGCCAAGCTGGTTGTCGGTGATGGGAAGGGCGAGGGGAGCCCAAACGTGTGAGAATAGCAGAGTTCACCGGCGCCTCCAACGTCAGCAAGTGCTCACACCATGGAGTGGGTGACGACAAGTCACTCACTGCCCGAGAGAAACATGCCGTCGTCGAAAAACGAAGGGGTGGCGGCGAGGGGAAGGAGCCAGGGTGTGGCTGGGGATGGGGGGAAGCCGCCTGCAACGGCAGGGGGATCGCCGAACTGCAGTTAGCGACCCCGCCACCGATCCACCCATGTGAGACCGAAGGAGAGGGTGTGCCGAAGATGGGAGGGCCGGAAGGGCGGACTCACAATGTCCTCCACCTGGCCCGGGGTAGCGAAGAGGTCGCCCGGCTGAGTGTCAGCTCCCGCCAAGGATCGCAGTCCCCGGCGTGGGTGCGACTCACGCCGAGGCCGAGGAGGGGCTTGACGTCATCGGCGTCCATCACAACTGCTGGGATGCGAGGGGTGCGAGGTCGGGGCGAGGAGCGAGCGTGGCCGGTGTGTTTGTGTGGCTGCTGCGGAGTCGGAGCGGATCAGGAGGCGGAGTGGATGTGAGACTAGGCGTGAGAGTACGAGAGTGGGGGGGAGTTGTGAAGAGGCGAACGGCGAAGACGAGCACCTCGCGCTCGCCTTAAGTCATGCGTGCAAGCAGCGCCCACTCCCCACTGCTTGCCGCCGTCGCGCACCTCGTGCTCGGTAGCGCAGCAATCGGACGCCCTCATGAACATGAAGGTGGATCCGTCCTCGAGCTCCAGTCTCGCCGACGAGCCCAGAGTCTGATTACGCTCGGGCCCGTGTGCGCAGCCAGTGGCAGCGCAGACTCGCGCCGGCTACACGCCGCGGCCAGCCGGGTATCCGGAGCATGCGAGCATCAGTGATCTGTGAGCGTGCAGTATCCACGCGGCCGGCCGCAATCAGTGGCGCAGGCGCGCGCAGGTGATCATGGTGCCGCAATATGGCGAGCAGGAACACGCGAGGGTCCGTGCGGGTTGCTGCCCGAGGCCGAGGATGCGCGGTGGGCTGGGGCCACGTTCGCGGAGCAACGCCGAGTTAGAGTGCAGTCAGTGATCAGTGAGGGAGGTCAGGCGGTGCTCACTGTTGCTGGAGCGGCGCGGTGCAATCTCCCTCTCGTCGCTGGCAGCTGCGCGTAGAGAGCACTCTTCCAGAAAAAGGCGCAGACGCCATATCAGATAGCCGGGAGCGGCAATCAGTGGATCAGTGGACCTGACAGCTGACAGCTGCAGCTCCCATGACCATGCCGTCTTACCAAGATGACGTACGTCCAGCGGCCCGTGCGTGGGTGCGGGAACGAGCAGTGGGCCAGTGGGGCAGAGGCGCTCTGTCCGTCAGAGTGTGGGAGCAGTGGACATGGATCACGACGGGGTGAGAGTGGGTGGTGGAGAGAAGGTGTGCACGAGCACGAGCGTCAACAGTTGAGTTAGGGGATAGGGGAGAAGCTAGAAGGCAGACGCGTCGCGCACGGTGAAACCGTTACACGGATAACGCGCCTTGGGGCCCCGTGTTGACACGTGGAATGTGAAACGGGGTGCAGGGTTGGAAGTGGATTGACCTCCTTCGAGTTCACTTTCCTGTCGTGGCTGTCGTGGCTGGGGTTACATCATTCCCTCTACACCCAAGGCTTCAGAGCTGCAGACGGGTGCACCGCTTAGCCCAAGAGAGCCTGGGCATGCTTTCTCTCAGTGCTCACGATGTGCTGTGTAAATTAGTCGCGCGCGTAAAGGCAGCAGAAGAAGAGTAGCAGTGCAGTGGCGCAGTGGCTGTGAGATCGTGAGAATGACGCGTCCCTATCGATTGTCAAGGCAATGAAGGGTACTACAACTGGAGACGTTAAACGAGCCTAGGACGAGTTGGTTGTAGGAATTGTAGCTGAACCTAACTCGTGGAACGCGCACATCACTCGTCTCTGCGCCCTCAAGGCCTCAAGCCTCAAGGCCCTTCAAAGCGCTCAACACCCACCACCCACCTCCCACCCAACACGACAACACATCACACTCTCACCTTCCTCATCTTCCTCATCTTCCACAACCCATATCCTGCCCTCCATCACATCCTTTATCCTCCCCTAATCATGAACCGCAACGACATGCTCAACAAGTGAGCCTCGCCACCCACCACCGCTAACCCCAGCCGCCAGCGCACCCAGAACGGCTTCGCCCTCCCGAGCCTCGACAACTCGTCCTCGTCCTCGCTCATGGACGCCGTCGTCGGCGGGCAGCAGCGGCCCACCGCCTCGGCCAACACCATGCCCACGCTCTCCGAGGGCCCCGCGCGCCGCAACCCCGCCCCCCCGGCCGACGACAAGGAGGACGTGCAGGAGCTCGAGCGGAACCTGCAGAAGCGGTGAGTTGCGAGCTGAGCGGAAGTGGGTGGCGTCGAGCTGGCCGCGGTATGGCTTGGCTGTCAGGGAGGACGGTGGCGTGTGAGTTGGGGGCGGCGATGCTCGTGGCGTCTGTCATCACCCTCCACCCAGCGACGTCAGCGACGCACGTTCTGACGTCGGGTGATGGGATGGTACGGACTGTGGCCCTCGGCGAGCTAGAGCTGCTCGCGGAGTGCACGACAAGACGGCGTACACTCCCTGTCTGCTCGCGCTTCACCGAGTGTTGTCACCGGGTTACTGCGACGCAGCTCGCACTCGCGCCCTGTCACCACCCGCCTTCTTCCCACCTTCCTCCCCTGCCGTCCCTGTCACCCACCCCCTGCGATCCTGCGATCCCGATCCGTCCACAACACGCACTGACACCAGGCGGTCGCTCATCCCGCACCTCGAGAACGAGCTCGCCGAGCTCGAGGCCCAGATCAAGGCCGCCGAGGAGCGCCTGGCGCGGGCCTCAGGCGGGCAGGCCGTCGGCGCGACTGCGCAGTAACGTGAGTGTTCCAGCGGAACGCGACTTGGCATCGAGAGCCGTGCAATCCGGAGGGCGGAGCGTTAAGGTTCTTGCGCGTCCGACATCCCTGGTTTCACCCGACCCAGTTCGGCAGCTGACTCCAGCTCGCACCCATCACAGGCCGCATCGAGTGCCGCCGTCATTCATCCACCAAGATCCATTCCATTCATCCCTCGGCGCCGAGTGCCCGGCTCCGCGGGGCACGTTGTAAATGTAGCAGGATGTAAGCTGGGGCGAGCGGAGCGCGGCGCTGCAGGGCGCTGTGAGGAGGCGCTGCAAGGCCTGGCCGGCCGGAAAGATCGCCATGTCATTGCATCTCGAGGGCGGCGCCGCGGGTGAACGGCTGCCCACAGGGTGACGTGATACCGATGCCCCTCAAACTTCCCATCAGCCACCCTCGTCGTCGAGGCACGCCCGGGACCGGGACAGGAGCAGGGGGAGGGGTTGGCACGACGCGTCGAGCTGCATTCGAGCCGTTTCGGCATGCGCGTAGGTGCGCTCCATTGCTCGCCATATCGCCTTGCAGATTGCACGTGGGGTCGACAGACATGCGAAGTGCGGAGCGGAGTTGTAAGGAAGAGTGTTGACGCAGCCAAGCTTGCCTTGTTTGTCTCTTGTCAGCTCACATGTCACGGCCTCAAGTCATTCAGCTACCACAACATGACTGCCATCCAAACATGCCCGTCCGGTTTGCACGGGGTCCCAGTAATCAAGTAACGCCGTCGCGTCGCTGGTGCGCGTCAGCGCGTCGCGACTCGTAGCTCCCCACCAGCCGCCGATAGCCGCACCACACTCTTGCCACTCCTCGGATCACTACAGCTATTGCATCCGGACCGACCTCCGCGCCCGCTATCCCCACTCCGAGCGGCGTCGCTCCGCTGTGAGCTTATAACGAGCCGAGAACGCGCCGACAGGCCGAGAGGCACGACCATCCTCAGCGGAGTGGACAGCCGGCCCGGCCCGCCACCCCACACATTTCGCCGCCAATTGCCGGGGCCGCGTCTTTCCGAGCGTGGGGCAGTCGATGTCTCGTCTGCCCGCTCCAGCATACGGGATACACGCCGCGCAAGCATGCACGCACGCAGCGTAGATGCAGACGCTAGTTATGCAAGAGGGGAGCATGCATGCGCCTGCATGCCTGGGGGAAGAGTCGAGTGGCGCACGGACGTTACGTAAGGGCTCGGGTAGCGGCTCTGTCGCGGCGTCGATTGCCGTGCTGTTTAGGATGTTGCGGTTCTTTTCCTCTCGCTCTTGCTATCTCAACGTCGAGCGCGCGCTCGCATCTCATCATCTCCGATCCGCGACGGACCATCTGATCTCCGTCTCTCAGACCGCTCAAGCGCTGGATCTCTCAGACCCGCTCAAGCACTGGCACCAACTATCTCCGCCCCGAAGCGGACATCCCATCCCCCCAGCCCCCGCCCACCCATCAGCCCATGCGCCTCTCCCACCCGCCGTCGCGCCTGTCCCCGCCCCCCGGCGCGTCGATGCAGGAGCTCATGGCCGGCGCGCGCGAGAGCGCCCCCGCCCCCGCGCCGAAGCGCAAGGACGAGGAGCGCGTCCCGAAGCGCGGGTATCGCGC
>JAMALN010000834.1:0-17131 GCA_023630115.1 Cutaneotrichosporon sp. PK4640 | reverse complement strand
GTCTTTGGCTTCATCTCGGTGTTGCCCGGTGCCTTCTCGGCGTACCGGTACGCCGCTGTGGCCAACCACCCCGACGGCACGGGACCGCTCGCGTCCTACTTCCACGGCGAGAAGATGAACGAGCCAGGCGTCGAGGCATCTATTTTCGACCGCAACATGTTCCTGGCTGAGGACCGTATCCTCGCCTTCGAGATTGTCACCAAGAAGAAAGCCAAATGGCGCTTGCAATACGTCAAGAGCGCCAAGGCTGGTACTGACGTGCCCTCGGGTGTCTCCGAGTTCATCTCCCAGCGTCGTCGCTGGCTCAACGGTTCGATCTTCGCTTCGTTCTACGCACTCTATTCATTCTGGCGAGTGTGGACTTCTGGGCACAACATCATCCGCAAGTTTGCCCTCATGATCCTCACATTTTACAACCTTGTCAACCTGCTCTTCAACTGGCTCTCAATCTCGTCATACTACCTCGCCTTCTATTTCCTCCTCCAGTCGTCCGTTTCGTCTGCCAAAGACCCCTTCTGGGGCGCGGGCGACGAGATCTTCCAGGTCTTCAACAAGGTGTACATTGGCATTCTGTGAGCTAGCGTGATTCTGGCCCAGCTGACCTCAGCTTCGTTGTCCTCGTCTGTTCGCTGGGAAACCGCCCACAGGGATCAAAGTGGATGTACACTGGCTGGTGAGTCGATCGTCGTCGGCATCGCTGACCGCAGCATCCTCCTTTTCGCGGTGTGCCAGGGCATCCTGCTCTACTGTGCCGGTTGGACGGTGTACCAGACGGTTCCACACACAGCAGAGGGTTGGACGAACTTGAGCGAGCTCTTCTCGAACCGCACGTTCCTCGACCTCGCGATGTCGTTAATGGCGACGTACGGTCTCTACCTCATCTCGTCGCTCATGTACCTTGAGCCGTGGCACATGCTCACGTCGTTCATCCAGTACCTCTTCCTCCTCCCATCGTACGTCAACATTCTGCTCATCTACGCGTTCTGCAACCTGCACGACGTGTCATGGGGTACCAAGGGTGACAACGGCGCGGCCAAGGACCTCGGTCAGGCCAAGAAGGTCAAGAACGACGACGGTGAGGAGGCGCTTGAGGTCGCCCTCCCCACGCGCCAGGAGGACGTCGAGGCGCTCTGGCAGCAGGCGCGTGCAGAGATCCGCATCCCGCAAAAGGAGGTCAAGGAGAAGCGTGACGCAAACACGAAGCGGTCTGATTGTGAGTCGGCGAGGCCGCAGGCCGAGCCAATGCCGCGACTGTAGCCAAGCTAACGCCCAGCCGACCGCAACTTCCGTACCAACGTCGTCCTCCTTTTCCTCGGCAGCAACATGGTCATCATCCTCTTGTTCACGTCTAGCGTCTTCACAAACTGGATCTCGCAGCACTTCGCCGAGGCCACGTCCGGCGCTTTCAACCCCTACCTTGTACGCCCAGCTATCCGCATCAAACGCAGCTCACCCCAGACCGTCATCTTCTACGCTGTCCTCTTCCTCGCCGCGATGCGCTTCCTCGGCTGCACGCTGTACCTCATTTTCCGCATCTTTGGATTCTAGGCTGGCGCGGGCGCCGTGGTTCCTGTCCGATACCCTGCTAGAACATTGTACCAGTGTAATGCATGCGCAGGGCGCATACAGGCTATCCTACTTTGGATCGTACGCGACGACCTCGATCTCGACGCGCATGTCGTCCTCGCCGAGCCGTGACACGCCAACACACGTCCACAACGGCTTGTGGTCCGGCATCCACTTGCGCATGTTGCGCACCATGGCAGCCAAGGCCTCGTTGTTGAGCGGGACGTGGTACGAGTTGATGCGGAAGACCTGGGTTCAGCGCGTGAGCCGTGCATGTCGTGGTGCACGTTTGAGCCTGCCCCACTCCCTGACTGATGACAGAGTGGGGCAGGAACGGCCGAGACCCCACGCAGGGGCGCAAGGGCCGAGGTCTGGCCCAGGGTGCCAGGGTCAATCGGTCCAGATTCTGAAACCAAACCAGGATTCACCTGCCCCACTCCATACACTCCATACTACATGAGGGAGTGGGGCATCCAGGTGACCTCCACTTTGCCCCCAGCCCAGGACCAGGCCGCGCAGTGCACTCACCTGCTCCCACCCCTTGCCCCCAGCGTTGAGGAGCGCAATCTGCACGACCTCGAACGCCTGGTCGATCTGCTTGTTGATCTCGCGGTAGATCTCGCCCGACTCGGGATCCCACCCGCCTGCCGTCAGCCCCGCCACCCCACACCCACCCATGCCCGAGAGCTCGAGGCGGTCGCCGACTCGCACCGCCGACGAGTAGTGGTACTCGCGCGCGTGCCGCTCCCCCTGGCCGGGGTAGACGCTGTACTCGAGGGACGCCATGGTGATGGTGCGTTGCGAGTTGCTAGTTGCTGGCTTGCGAGCTTGCGAGTTTGTGGGAGGAGGCTCTGATGTCATATCTGAATCAGCATCAGTGTGGACCAGTCTCGTGACTGGGCGCTCATGTCCACCACACGTACGTCCTCCCCGGGCGAGGGGAGCGCAACACCCGCACCTCCACGCGCAGGCCGTGGGCGTCCCGACACCCTCGAGATCTCGGACAGGGCGGGTGGAACCCGCGACCGGCGCTCCACCGGGCGACGGGGGCGCAATCGACCAGGCGTTCGCGAACAGCTCACTCGAGACGGCGGGGGGAGGAGGTTCGACGTCGGGCTCGCTTACCCACGCGTACCGCGTGCGCTCGCCACATCCCGCCAACGGCGGGGGGAGGCCATGGCGCGCTTTGCCGGCTGGGGCACACCGCTGTGGACGGCGTCGAGCTGGGGAGAACGACATGCGCGCGAGATCGATGTGGGCGCGCGTGGGTGGCGAGGCCGAGCAGGGGAGCGTCGAGGAGCGGCACTACGACGGGCAGGGTCGGGGGCGGCAAGGGCAGGACGTAGAGGGGTGATGCAACGGCTGCGCCCAGTGATCTGGCGTCGCTCACGAATCGGGCTCCTGGTGGCCGAGGAGATAAAGGGCGTGCGCGAACGCGGCATGGATCCGCGAGCGTACGGCGGCCACGTCTTCTCATGTCCGATCAAACGGTACCGGCCGGATCGCTTCAGGCGGTTGTGCTCCAGTGGTCGTCGAGCCACGGCGCCGACTCGCTCTCGCGCGGCGTGCGGGCCGGCCGCATGTCGCCCGGCGCACTGCTCGACTTCGCGCTCCCGCGCGCACCGGCGCCGGCCGCACACCTCCGCCTCGGCACCCGCCTCGGCCGCGGGCGGATCTACGATGCGTACGCCACCGACAACCGCCCCCTGGTGGTCAAGCTGCACCGCTGGACCCCGCGGACCGCCGGCGAAGTCGCGCGCGAGGCGTGGGTGTATGAGCACCGCCTCGGGGGCGGGGTGGCGCCGGCTTGGCACGGCGTCTTCGCCACCCACGCGGTGTGGGACGGGGCGGGGGCGCGGCTCGTCGCGGCCGTCATGGGCGATTGGGGGCGGCCACTCCCCAGGGGCATGGTGGGCGTGGTGGAGAGATACCGCCGCCTCCACGGGCTCGGGGTCGTGCATCGCTCGCCCGGGCTCAAGCACTGGCTGTGGGATGGGGAGGGGGTGCGGCTCATCGATTTCGGGAGGGCCGAGGTGCGGGACGAGCCCGACGTCCCTCCGGGTTGGGGGGTGGGGCGCGAGGAGTTTGCGCAGCTCGCTAAGGAGGAGATGGAGCGTGTTCGTGAGCTGTTGTACGCGCGCGAGTACTGGAGTGATTGAGGATGTAGCGTTGCTTAGCGCATATGGTGTCCCTGCGAAGTGAGCGCTCATTCAATCGCATGGCTGCATTGAACCAGTTGTTGGCTCTTTGATATCAAAGCATGCATATGCCATGGTATTGCCAGCACACTAGCTCGGGACATGAGGCAGCCGTGCACAGCCTCCTCCTCAGCCCTCTGCCCCAGCCGGAGTACGGCTACACGCGCACGAAGCACTTGTACGTCGCCCACGCGCCGACTATCGCAAAGGCCGCCAGGCAGCCGAGGATGCCGAAGAACCAGCTCAGGTTCTGGGTGTCGTTGTCCTGCCCTGGGACGTAGACGTTCATACCCCACAGACCCGTGACCAGGTTCATGGGGATGAGGACGGTACCGAGCGCAGTTAACTTGGAAAGCACGTCATTGATCTGGTTGTTGGCGTCTGTCATCTCGATGGAGATCTGCGCGAGGTAGTTTGAGTGCGAGCGCGAGAGAATCTTCTCGTAATGGTTCAAGTTGGACGTCATGGTGATCAAGTGGTCCTGGATATCGGAGAGGTAGAGGCCCTGTGAGTTAGCCGGCTACGGGCGTGGAGAAGACAGGCAGCAGCGTGCCGCCTGCGGCGGCAGCGTACTCACAATGTCTGACTTTGGTGCCACGAGCCAGTTCTCGTTACACCGCTTGGCGAGGCCCTTGACGACGTCCGCCTTGCTGCCCATCAGACGCAGCAGGCCCATGACCTTCTTCCGGCACGTGCCGATGCGTCGGAGCATGTCCGTCTGCTCGGCGTCCTTGAGAATCAGGACAAGCTCGTCGATGCTGTCGACCTCGTACTCGATGCTCTGGATGAGCGGGCCGAACGCGTCGGTGATGTCGTCGATGAGCGCATACGAGATCCAGTCCGACGTGACCGAGATGTAGTCCTTGAGATGCTTGATGCGGCGGCGCACGTTCTGCGGGTGCGGCGTGCCGCGGAAGTGGAACTGGGGTTAGCTCAGCAAACACAGATTACAGCTACTCGGCAATGCGCTGTGACTCACTGATAGCGTGCCTTCGCGGAACACGATGATGTACATGTTGAGCGGCTCGAGGTACGTCTGGCTGTACGGGTCCTGGTCGAACGAGCGGAAACACACGAGGTAGTAGTTGCGGAAGAGCTCGATCTTCTCGCGCGTCTCCTCGAGCAAGATGTCTTCCGTTGTGAGCGGGTGGATGCCGAAGACACGGGACAGCATGCGCATCTCGTCGTCGGTTGGCGACAGCACGTCCAGCCACCACGTGTACGCCTCGGGGTCATCGTCCGGGTTGGGCGGGGGCGGCGTCGGCGCTGCGCCGGGCATGACCATGCTCTTGGTGATGGCGGCGTGGGACCAGCTCTGCGGCTTCGGGGCAGAAAGTGAGAGCCCGCTCAGCTCCTTAGGTGTGTTCCTCCCACTGCTGCGCGGGATGTCGGTGGACGTCCGTGGCTCCTCGCCCGGGTAGTTTCTACCCTTGAACAGGTCCTCAAAGGTCTGCCCCTCGGCGGGCAGCTCGGCGAGGCTGCGGGCATGGATGGTGACTGGCAACGCGTTCGAGTAGAACGAGAACCGGTACGGCCGGTCGTGCCCCGGGCTATCCGTATACGGTGTGAACTTGGGCGGCGCAGGATCGGCAGACGGCGGGGGCGGAGCGTGTGGTCTCGCACCAGGCCGAGGTGCCTTGAGCGCGCCACCCTGCAGCTCTTCACCCTCGCCCGCGCCAAAGCTCTCGAACAGCGCGAGCTTGGCCTGGCGCCGCGCCGGGTTCGCCTGCTTGCTCTGCTTGCGTGCGCGCCGCCCGAAGCGGGGCTGCGGCAACTCGTCCTCCTCCTTGGGCAGCGACATGAGATCGTCCTCAAAGCCGTTGCCGTGGTCCTCATCCTGCCGCGTGCTGCTGCCGCTGCCGCTTACCTCACCCGACTGCTGGCGAGCAGGAGACGCGACGCGCACGACGGCCTCGCTCCGCCTCCGCATCTCTGCGTCGATGCCCGACGGCGGCGCACCCATTTCCTCGGCCGTGACCCCTGTCGCAGGGCCCTCGGTCTCGTCCAGTGCCTCGCGCTCCTCGGCCGCAAACTCGTCCATGGCGGCAAAGTCGAAGACGCTGCGGATGCCGTCGGCGGTCGCGTACGAGCCGACGCGTCTCAGCCCGTCGCTGTCCCGGCGCTCCGAGTCCGACCGCCGCCTCCGCCGGCGGCTGTTGTAGGTGTGGGAGCTCTCGGCGTCAGAGTGGTGCTCGTCGTGTCGATACTGGCGGTGTTCCTCGTCGTCGCTGGCGTCGTGTTCGCGTCTGTGCTGGGCACGCTCCAGCTCGCGCTCTTCAGCGTCGCTCAGCATTCCAAAAGGCGCTTCCTCGATAGGAGACGTCGAGTAGTTGCCACCTCGAGAACCACGGAGCATTGGCGAGCGCTCCACGACAGAGCTGGAGCGGGCGCGCGCTGAGGCGTTAGCGAGTCCAATCGCTGGCGTGGGATCGTCCCCCACAGATAACACACGGTCGGGCGGGACCGGACGAGTGGAGGGCACTCACACATGCTCATCGCAGAGTCAATGTCCTGCTGCATCTGGCGCTGCACGTCGATGTTGTCGCGGTACGACGTGCCTATGCTCGTGGCGGCTACGCTCCCGCGATGCGGCGGCGGACGCAGCGCCTGCGGCGAGCGTGAGGGGCCACCTGAACCACCAGCGGAGCTCGACATTGAGCGGTGGTGCGCGGTCGATGGGAGGTTCGGGTCGATCTGGATCTGCCGGGGCGAGGAGGGCGGCGGCGTCATGGTCGGTGGTGCGCTGAGGGGTGGGAGAGGGGAGGGGAGGCGGGGGAAGTGTGCGGGCGAAGCCGAGGAGCGAGGTTACTGCCTGTCGAAGAAGGCAGAGATGGTTGTGATGGAAGCAGAGGAATGGGGGAGATTCGGTGGCAAAGGCCGGCAGTAGAGTCGCCTTGTGACCGCGATCGACTGCGATGGTTCCGGGGGCGTTATAAGAGTTGGGATAAGGTACTCGAGGTAGACAAGAAGAACGACGAGAAGAAGAGAAGAGGTGGATGGATGCTTGGAAAGGGGAGAGGGAAGGTTGAATGCAAATGGAGCTTCCAAGTTGACAACGTGAGGGCCAGGCACTTCCCATTTACAACCCATTAGGACCCGGGCAGCCGCAATTAATGGCGACTCTCGTGCTGTGCCATCTTGGTGCACGCTTTCATGGTTTACATGGCTGGCGATGGCAGCGCAGACCACCCATGCACGTCTAGCAGCTGCTCAGGTCGCCCGACTGGCCTTGCTCCTCGGTTGTGAGCGAAACTGCAACACCATGAGAGTGACATCACCAGTGACGCCAAGACTCCGTCGGACAGAGCGCTCACCACATCCACAACGATCTGCGCGATCGATCCAGTTCGTCTCAGCAGTTCAACAGCTTCAAGAGCTCAACACGCCATGTCGTGGTCGCACAAACATTGGGCTGCGCAAACCTTTGCGCCGCCGGGCACGGCCACGAACGTGCGTGCGCGCGCGCGCGGATCTGTGCTACGTGTGTTTTGGGCCGAGCCGAACAAGGCGTCGCGCCGAAAGTGCGCACTTGCGCTCACCTTGGGGGACGAGGCGTACGCGTTGAGCTGGTGTGCAGAGGCGGAGGGGTTCTTCGTCTAAGCATGCATCTCTGGCATCCCAACAACGTTTAGTAGCGTTTGTCTCAGCGATCTCTGCACGAGTCAGGTCCGGAGTTCGATCCCCGGCTGTTCCCAGCTCCCACCCGCCCAACACCGTTCCTCACCAGTGCTGCCCGCCCGAACGCAGGTTGCATTACGACACAGCGGCGAATGCTGCAGCCCTCGTGTCCTCCGATAAGATGTACATACGCACTGTGATTGCTCGTGGTGCGGTGGCGACTAACTCACGCGGACACTCCCACGGCAGCATTCCTCAAGATGTCCGTTCCGCTCCACTCATCCTGCAACCCTACACACACGCATCTGCACACCCGCACACCCATCTTCTCCGCTCTCGTAATCTCATCACCTACCGAACCCGCAACGAACCCGCGCCCCCTTCTAGACGCTGCCTTTCCAGCTCCATGGCAGCGGATCAGGTACGGCCGATCAGTTCCTCGGACACAGTTGGGTGCCACATACCTCGTTCCGAGGGCCCCAACGGCGCTCGAGCAACCCGTGACCCACTCAGTGCCTGTTGTAGAGCGTTGGAGCACACGCCCCACGAGGTGACAGATCCAGAGGCTATGGCACCACTTAAGCTCTGAACCAGAGATCGCCATGCCCATGCTTAGGCTCCATCACACGCCACCGGTTCACCGTCTCTCGTCGACCAGACCATTCCCCTGGCCATAACGAGTGAGTTGTGAGCGGTGTGTCTGAGACGAGGAGAGGTGGTTGTGGAGTGGCGGTGGCGGTGGCCTTGGCCGTGTTGGCGCATGGCTTGAGTGAGTGTGCGGTGCCCAGCGCCCCCGGGCCTCGCCGCCCACCTCGCCTCCAAGTGAGATACTGCTGGTGACCGATGTGCTGCTCCATTCCATAGACACTGACGCTCAGCTTCCATCAACATCTTGCGTCTCACCAGTCTCCGCACAGACTGATGGGCACGACTTTCCTAACGGCGGCGCGAACCACTCCGTTCCAGCCATAACTCACCCTCAACAACGACGATGATCGTCCGGATCCTTGCCCTCCTGGTCTTGACGGTGGGGAGTCTAGCCCAGTCCTCGTCTCCCGGATCGGCACCCTCCGCTTCCCACCTTCCCGCCCCCCAGGCCTCGGCCTCGCAAGTGCCGGCCTCGAAACCCACGCGCCCCTTCGATCCCCGCATGCCCATCACGATCTGGCACGACGGCGGCCAGCTCCCCTTCATCCACCCCCTTACCCCGGGATGGTCGTATCGCAACGGGCAGGACCCCGCCGCGCCCTGGCGCCTCGCACCAGGAGATACTTGGGAGAGCCAGCAGCCCGCGGACATGTTCGAGTTCGGCTTCCGCAACACGTTCACGCAGCTGCGCACCAGCGAGCCGGGGCAGGCTGTGAGCGTGCTCACCACCTGTCCCAAGGTGCGCATCCAGGGCGAGGTGGATGGCGCATTCAACCCCGCGACGGACTGGACCATCTTGCTCAACGACGAGGTGTTGCGACCCGAGGCGTACGTGTTCAACGTGAGCAGCGCCTTCCTCGAGGTTTCGGCGCCGCGGAACTCGGGCGTGTTCAACGTCACCATCGTGCTTGGCCCGACATTCACTGGGACACTTGGCATTAAGGGCGTCGTGTGTACGACTATCACGGAGCGGCCGAGGTATGTACTGCTGAGGAGGGGGCTGACCCCAGCGAGCCGTCGCTCCAGATGCTCTTCGGCCAGACGGGCAACCGCCTCTCCTTCGTGAACGGCACCGCACCCCAGCCCCAGTTCCAGATCGTCGGCAACGCCACCGTCGAGTCCTATCTCTTGAAGAGTGCGTCCGCGCCCTGCTGCGCTAACCATAGACGGCGAGACCGCCCCAGCCTTGGTTCTCAGAGGCACCTCGACTCTGAAGTACGAGCTCCCACCGGCTCTGAGCCACTTCCAGATCCGAGGCTTCGTCGGCCCCGGCTACGGGCGAGCAACTATCGCGCTAGATCCCCCGGCCCCCATTGATCTCCCAGACGAGTTCACGTCCTTCTCGACGAACCGCAGCTGGTTCTCCGTCTCCTCGTTCTTCACCGTGCCCCTCGTCCCCACCACACAGTACACCATGACCATCTCGACGGATGCGGCGACGGCCGGCGCGGGGGTGTACCTCGACCTCCTGACGGTGTTGTTGCGCGTCGACGAGTGCGTGACCTCCCGGCACGGCTGACAGCAGGGATGGCCCCTTCGGCCCCGTGATGTTCCAAGAGCCCGAAGCGAAGCCGAAGCGCAAGAACATCGGCGCAATCGTTGGCGGCGTGGTCGGCGGTGTGGTGGGGCTCCTCCTCATCTGCGCAGCGGTGTATTGCCTGCGCCGGCGCCGCCCGCGCGCCATCACGAGGGAGAGCAGCGGCTCGTACTTTGAAGTCGACGAGGCGCACGACGCCACGTCCACCGTCGCCTCGAGCCCGACGGAGAGCATCCCCATCAAGGCGGGGCTGCTGCCACCAGGGTTCTTGCCCCCGGGCGCCCGCGCGCCCAGCGAGCCAGCGTGGCACGGGCCGCACGCCACATTACCACCGTACGCCCTCGCCTCACCTCCACGGATCGACACGGAGACCTTGCCGACGCGCGAGGGCACCGTCGAGTCGCCAACCGACTCGCCGACCGACTCGCCGACGCGCCCCAGCCCAACAGAGACTGTGGGTTCCGACCCTGCCAAAGCACCGCGCAGGCCTCGCCGCCCTCGCCCTGCCGCGCGGCCGGTCGTGCAGGAGGACGATGGGGGTACTCTGCTTCCCGAGTTTGTGCCTCCGCGCTATAACCCCGAGTGGGCTGCGCGGCGGGAGACTCGGCAGCAGGAGCAGCAGGAGTGGCAGGAGCGCCAGGAGCGTCAGGAGCGGCAGGAACAGCAGGAGCAGTAGAAGTAGTAGGACGCTGGGATGGACTCTTGACTTGGTACCTCATGACTCAGCGCCCTTCAAAACTGTTCCCTTCAAACCTGTGCCGCGATGACATCGAGACGTGGCTTCTCACCAGCGACGAGGGACCCGCGGAGAGTTGCAGTTCCCGGTGGCCCGGTTCTGGCACATTTGGGTCGGGAAGTGACCTCAGCAAGGGCCCATGTGGTGTCAATCTCCGCCGGAATCGTGCTGCGCATTTTCCAGACTCCTGGTTCTCATAGTAGGCAGTGCGGTCGGAGGGCCCCCGAGGGGAGCGGCGGGCGATCTTGGCAGCGACAAGCTACCCCGAACCCTGCGCCGCCTCCCGTCGCCCATCGCCCGCTGTATCAGATATGGGAACCACCCCAGCACGTCACTCCCGCCCGACTTTTTTCGCCAAGCGTTGAGAGGTGTCAGCGGCGTCCGACGGGTGCACGGTTCGATGCCGCCCGGCTTTAGCGGAAGGTTAGCGAGCGATATCCCGGCGATTAAGAGCGTCACCCTCCCTGTCACTCGACTCTCGCAGTCACAGATGTCACAAAACTCCTGTCGATCAAGAGCGCCTGATCGACATTGCACCGGAACACCTGAGAACATGACGCTGCCCTTCCGACTGATCGACTGAATTGCTCCGTCGCCGTCATTGTGGTCGACGGGCGGCGACGATTGGCAGCGCCACCACCCAGCCCCGCCAAGCCCCGCGACTCTTCCACCAAATGCCCCTCTCCGGCCGGCCAAGGTAAGCTTAATGCGCCACCACCTGAAACACGGTGTTGGGCGCTGGTCGCTGCGCCTGCTGCGCGCCAGACGCGGTGTACGAAAGTTTGGGCTGGCTCGTTTGGGCACAGACGCATGCGCCAGCCAAGTGGTGCTGGGCGAAATCGCGGCGCCGGGGAGGGCTTGCGACTTCCAGTGTGTGCCTGTCGCTCTCCGCGACAGTTGCTGGGGAATGAGAGGGGGTTGGCGCGCGGGAGGGCCTGTATGGGCCTGGCCCGCGGTATCAGTCGCGACTAGCACGCGCGCATACTGCAGAGCGCCGGCTTGGATGCGATTATGCACGCTTTAACTGTGGGGCTGGATCGGAAGCATGGGATGATGACGAGAGCGCTGACGCGAAGAGGCGGCTGCGCGGACGCGAACAGAACGTCGATGCTCAGCTGACCTCTGTGAGCCTGGCGTCGACCCAGAAGTAGTCTGGGCCGCGACTCGCAGATCGCCGTCCCAGACCGAGCTGGGCGGGAGACTGGGCAGGGAGTGGGAAGGCGGCGCGTGAGATGAGCAAGGTTTGTTTGGAAGGGGCTACGTTGCAGGAACGCCCAGGCACACTGGCCATTGTTACCGTTCTTGCTCTCGCCCTGCCTCGCACCACTCACTACCTCGAACAGAGTTGCGAGCTTGAGGCTGAGCTTGAGAGCGGGCTGGCAGTTGTGTACACAGCTCTGTATCTTAAGAACACAACATTGCACGCTGACCGTGTCTCCGATCCCACTTTCACTGTTTTGACTGCTACCATGATGGGCTCCCGATACGCCCGCCCGACCTGGGAGAGCGGCGACTGGTCCAGCGCCTCATCGATGAGCTCGGCGCCCAGCTCGGCCTGGGAGTCGTCAGAGGCCTCCTCGTCCACCTCTGTCTCCAGCTACTCCTACCCCTCCGGCTACCCCGAGGTGAGGCCCACTTGAGGCTCGGCTGACCGCAGATCTCGCATTGGAGCGACTCGGAAGACGAGGATGACGAGGATGACGATGGCACCGCGACCGAGCACGAGTGGGACGCCGCCTCGATCGTGACGGACGAGATCGAGCTCGAGACCGCCGAGCAGCTCTTCCTCTCCTTCATGGCCTCCATGGCCGACCTCCTCAAGCCCCAGCACCAACCCATGCTGGCACCAACACGCCCCGTCTCCTACTCGCATCCTCCTCCCGCACCACCAAGATCACCGACACCCAGCCCATCAGACTATGCCTACGACCACTCTCCATCTCGTCCCGCCGCACTCCCGCACTCGTACTCCATGCCCCTCCCTTCCATACCTACACCGCCATGGCATGCTCCACGAGGATCCACCCCCGAGCCCACCAAGGACCCGGAGGAGGACTTCAGCGTCGCCCTGGCCCGCATGGGCGACTGGGAGGTGCGGCACGCTGCCTCGGTCGCGGCCGCCGTGTACCGACGGCACGCGAACCTGGCTGGCATATCTGAGGATCCGGCATGTGAGCGCTGGGCGGCGGAGCGCGACCGGAGACGACAGGGGGTGGTGGGCGCGCTCCCGCTCGGTCTGGGGCTGGGGTCGCCCGAGGCCTCCGTCCAGGTCAGTGTGGTGGGAAAGGGCATCGCGCACTGCGCCGAGAAGCGGGGTGGGCTGCTGCGCCGCCTGCGCCAGAGCTGGAAGCGCTAGCTCTCTGCACGCTCCAGCTCTCTGTACTTTGCCATAGTTGTATACGCATGATAATCGTCAACTGTACCCCAGACTTCACCATTACCCATGTCTTATTACTCAAGTCTTACGGCCACCCCAGAATGTGTACACAGTGTTTGCGCGCATGGTCAGGCCCTCACGTCATCAGGACAGGGAGTCGGGGCATTTTGGTGACACTGACAGCTCGATGCCGGGAAGAACGGACCTGGCTCGAGACATCGCAGAAGGTCAGCTCGAGGTGGGGGGAGGGTGTGTGTGTTTCGACTGTGGCTGCCTGATGGCTGCACAACTTGAGCAGCTCGCGCGTGACCGGTAGAGCACATGTCGCCGTTCTTGGCACCTCGGCTGCCCCGTTTCTCTGCTCTCGGGTCCAAGCACACCGGGAGGCGCGCCACATGACTCACCTGACCAGTCGCCCAGGCGGCGCTTGTTAATGTTATAATAATATGTTGGCGGGGGCCGAGGTGCGTGACTGCGTGACGCAGGGAGCAATCGACCCAGAGAGTTTACCTCGATTTGGGCTCTCCTTTCCTCTCACCCAACGGAACACGGCAGGCCTGTTCTCTCCAAGGTTTGATTGCATCCCTGCCCATGCCGCCCATGCCGGCCGTGTCCTGTCGCTAGCTTCCCCATCAAGACAATGTGTCACATGCACCGAATGTCCAAGAACCTGTGCGCCTGCCGGACAGCCTGGCGCCCTTCCGTCGAACACATCCCATGCGCCAGGCACGCCTGCGTGCCATGGTGCTGGCTCCTGCAGGACATCAGGCCAGCAGAACAGAACAAAGTGCCGGCTTCGGGATGAGGAAGACGCAGGAAAGCGCGCCCTAGTGTGCTCCGAACATGAGCCTATGTTGCGTCACGGTGTGGAAGCTCCAGAACAGAAGGGATGCAAGTGATCAAGGTTGGTATCGAACCTTGCCGCGTCAGTCACACCAGATAACGTCCCGTCAGGTTCTCCAACTTTAGCACCCAGTACGCGCTGGTGGTTGCTGGTGGACGCCGGGCACCGGGTGTTCCGACTCTGAACAGCGAGCCCGGGTCCTGGGTCCATCTGTGCACCGCGCTCCGAATGCCACGCGTGGTGCAATGGCTCCCAGCGCTTACCCATGCGTGCGGGTAGTCGTCGCGTCTGCGTGACAGGGGATACAGCCACACAAGGACAAGCTCACATGCGCTCACTCCACAACCCTCGTCGAGATCCGCAAGTCCAGATCCACCTCACGTTAGCACACGTTGGTGCCCTCGCCGATCCGAGATTGGCGGGGGCCACGCAGACATCCGCAGGACCCCATTGCTCCTCCGCACTGATTCCATCTTCCGACGGGGAGCGGGTCAATATGCAGAGGGTGGTACTGGTCAGAGAGCTAGAGAGCTAGAGAGACGTATGCACACGATAGGGGAGCGGTGGAGGTGGAGATGAGTACCGGAGGTTAGGGGGTTCTGGTTCTGGCGTTGTCGCATCGCAACGTAGAGCCGCGCTCCGTGTTCGGCATGGTTATGATCAAGTTCCTGGCGGGCCGCGTGGTTGACTCTGACGGCACGCAGCAGCTGGCCGGCCCCGCTTTGCGCGACGGGTGCGCGCGGCTGGCGTGAAGAGTTGGATTGGTCCCGAGAGCAACGACGCCGGGCTCCTCAGAGCAATGACCCGGCTAACGCCCATGAGCATGGTCGAGAGTACCGACCGCAGGTCGGCGACCGTCCTCAGCAGCGATGCGTCGTGGTTTAGTACAACCCGGCTGATGCAGTGCCTGGCGCTCGACGCCCATACCGATGTGGTCGGCGTCGACGACGACGAGACCATGCACGGCACCAGCCTCGACCTCCCCATGGCCACTGTCGCCATGCTCATGGCGTGCCAGGACCTCGAGGCCAATCTCTGCGAGAAGCGGCACCCGCCTACCGTCGCGCATTTGACGGTAGCCCGCAGGACCTGTGCCGCATCCAACTGTTTGCCGAGGTGCTCAGCGACATGGCCGACGAGGACCTTCTCCGAGCCGTCGCCGATGGGTTTGAAAAGTCGCGCGCGGGGCAGAGGCGACGCCCTACTGGTTCAACTACTACACGGAGGACGAACCGAAGCCGCGGGCCATCAAACGCGGCGCCAAGGAGGAGAACGACGCCTGTGTGGTCATGTAGCTTGTATGTAATCCAGTCCACACCGGGGCTGGGACCCGATGCGTCCGCCCTTCATACGTATCGTCGTCCCTGGTTGTCGCGTCGTTCAGATCCCACAGATCGCCATTCACGACAGTCGGCACTTCTCCCCTCACACACTCGATGGCGAACGCGAGCTGGTCCAGCGCCACCGGTTCCGTGCTGGCCTGGTGCCCCGTCCGCCCATGTACCGTGGCTGCACGACTTATTCACAGAGGCTCTCACCTGGCCAGACCCGCTCGCAAGCATCCCCCACCCACCCACTCACCCCACTCACCCACTCGGCGCCACTCATTCGCACTCTGTGCCTGCCGAGCGCGCCGGGCTCGGCATTTCCCCCTATCCACGACCTCCAAGCTTGTTCCATTCGGCTCCCCCACTGTGGTGAATGGTGGCGCCCCCACCTGCTCCGAGCTTACGCCGATCCTCTGTCACCGCCGATCAACCGCCCTGGCCGATCCCACGCCCTGCCCAGCCGATCTCCCGTCCACGCCTCCACCCCGTGCGCATCGGAGAACAGGCACCCCGCGTACGCCGAACGCCACGCCGAGACCGCCGAGACGCTCGGTCCAAAACTCAAAGGTTGCGGCGGCGGATGTTGCCCGGACATTGCCCCAGGCACCACCCGAGATTAGAGCTGTTCAGAACACAATCTCGAGTTCGGCACGATCAGATGCAATTGCACAGCGGTGCACGGCGCCAGCTGGCATCTCCGGTTCTCCTTGTCTCCGATTTTCTTGTCTCCGGTTCTCCGTTACGTGTGTGTATCAGATACGGTGGTGCGGAGGGGCCAGCGGCCTTGCCGAGCGACCTGCGCCCCGTACCACGCTAGTGCCAGATCTGAGGTGCTGACAAGTCCTCGCTGTGCCCCCGGACGCCCGCTTACCCGCTTGTTAAGCTACTGTACTCCATTCCGTGTCCTCTCCGAAAATCTCACGCTCCACGTCATGTCCCCTCCCCTCTCGACGTCGATCGGCCAGACCTACCAACCCCCGCCAACTATCGACTAAAGCAGATCTCGGGCACGGGGCAACCACGGGCGCTTGTCGGCGTATGACGCACTTGACGATCAGTTCGGTAGGTTCCATGCTTTGCCATCGCTCCCGGCGAGGGCGAGGCGTCGACTGAATGGCGCGCGACCCTGGCAGCACTCCGAGTCGACGGAGTCGACGCCTCATCCATCTCCGCGGCTCATCACAAACGCTGAACACCATCACGAGCTGCGAGCACGTCAATAGCCCGCTCCGCAATACCCCCGCCACCTCCATACCCGGAATGGAGTTGGGCAAAGGGAAACATTCATGCGAAAAAGTCACAAAAACAGGACACTAGATCTCCACGCGGAACGAGGAATGAGGACACCATCGGCGGGGACGACTGCCGCGGCTGCCACTGCACGTTGGTGGAGCGGCGAGAGCACCGCGGAACAGGCTGAACGAGGATGAACCGACCTATGAGCAGTGTGCTTGTGCGTGCTTAGGCAGAACCCGCCGAGATCTGCACAGCGATGAGGCAGGTGCCGCGGTTCGTCGCGTTGTCGCGATGGGCACATCAAACTTCTCATTTCCACTCCCCTCCCTCCCGCCGTCCTCAACTTCACACCCCCGTCTTCCCCTTGCGCCACCTGTCGATCGCGGCGCACGCCGCCCCCCACACCGCCCCTTCGCCAAGAACACATGCCACGCTACACCGACGTCCTAACACGCCGCGCCGCGCACACGTGACGCCCTCCTCTCCGCATTCCGCAACGACTCTCGAAGTCATGAGGGAAATCCGGAAGTGGCCAGACTAGCCAACGCCCTGATGTCGACCCGTGTCCCTGGCGCATCATGGCATGGATCTCGACGTCAGTCGCGCCGTGTCAAGCTAACCTCGGGCGGCAGTCACAAACACGTCAGGCAGAAGTGAGAGAGGTCATAAGGCGGCGTGCGTTGCCGTGTCCTCGCAACCCATGACTTGTCCACTTCCTCAGCAATGAGCCCGCCCAGCGCGCTGGTCCCATCTCCATCGAGCGCGCCCAGCGCGCTGGTCCGCCCCAGCTCCAGCACGGAGAAGGGTCCGCCGATCCTGGCGCCGACCCCGCACAAACAAAAGAGCTCGCCCCTCATCGCCCCCACCCCGTCCCCCGCCCTCCAGCTCCTCTCCTTCCAGCACCTCCCGTTCGCCGACGACGGCTATTTCCCGCCGTACGAGCCTCACTCGGCCGCGAGCACCCCGGAGTCTCCCGGCGTGTGCACGCCGCCCTTCGACGCGTCGGCGGCAACCACCCCCGAGTCCCCCGGCCCGCCACGCAC